>PVJI01010419.1:0-60500 GCA_004026765.1 Micronycteris hirsuta | reverse complement strand
TGGGCAGCAAAGCATGACAGCTGTCTCTTGCCCATCACACCTGTGAATCCATCCAGCTTACTTCGTGTCATCGGAGGGAAGGTGCCGACCTCCGACGTCAGGGTGACACACTGTTTGGGTAGATGTAGTTCCTGGACTTTCTCAAGCGTGACTGCAGGGACCTACGGCCGGCTCGTCTTGCTTCTTTAGAAAACTTAAACGACTTTATCTCCGTGGACCTGTCAATCTGCCTTTTAAAGCCTTCAGCATTTTCATCATTTAAACACAGTTTCACAGTTTCTATTGCAGCCATGTCATCATTTGGACCCAATTAGGACAAAACCATTGTATGTTACCTTCTTGCTGCCTCCCGTTTTTCTTTTTGGTTTTTCATTGGAAGTCACGAACATCTGTAGAAGTAGAAAGAACAGCTGTGAGCACCATGGACCCATTGCACAGCTTCCAGGCTGATTAATGTGCGACCTGTTTTGTTTCAGCGAGAAACCACCTTCTCCACTTGGTCATTTTGAAGTAAGTCTTCAGCATCACATTTCCTGTGTGCATTTTTTCAGTATGCAGCGCTAAACGACGGGGGCTCTTTTTAAAACATAATTATTATCATCCCTAAAAACAAATGAACTGGTAAGACACCTAAAAAGGCCTTACTACTAAACGCCCAGTGCATTTGGTTGACGTGTCTCTGAGTGCTCTGCAAACTCCTCTGTGTGTATTCCCGACGCTCAGGGCAGGGCAGACACTGGAGACCGTCTTTCCTTCTCCTTGGGTCTAACGTGTTGACGTGTGGGGCACCTAGTACCTGACACCTGATAGGAATGCAGTGGGTATCTGCCTTTCTTCTAGTTCTATAAGTTATATTCTTTCTTCCAGGTTCTCTGGCTTGATAAGGAACTCAGTTGTTTTCTCAAGGGAAATGCTCAGCTGGCAGGTGCCTTGAATTACCCATCAGCTCCTGCTTTATGTGGGCTACCGTCAGCCTTTTATTCATCCTCCCGAAAATGATGCCTTTTTAACTTTGCTGAACTTCTCTACCCCAGTATGTGTGGTACCAGCCAGAGGTCTGAAAGTACATGAAAATGTAGTACCTAGTGGCTAAAAGTTCTATAAGTGACAAAACTGAGTCCGGAATACTGCTTCCCAACACTTTCATTCCAGAATCCATTCATGGCCCCTGCCTTTCCTTGGTCTCTCTTGCCCTGGCCATACTCCCTGTGGATCTGTTCCCTCTCCCATACTCCCCGGGGTCTGCAGGAGGTATATGTAGGCCCCTGAGTCTCCACTATCACCCTGCAGGTGCCCTCCTGCCACGCCCCTCCCTGCTTCTCCTGGCCAATGCCTGGCTTCACAGAGGAGCCCATGCACTGAGCTGGGGCTTCGCACTCCACAGTTGGCAGCCGCAGCGCGCCTGCTGGTGAACCCATTAACGACACAGCCCCCAAATTGACCTTTGCCTCTCTGTTTAGGCCTTACCTTCCAGTTTACATAACACAGCCTGAGCAAGGTGTGGTTTCCCCAGAAATTGTGCCCCTCTTGGCATTCTCCGTTGCACCCCCTTACCTGCTCTTTGACCTCACTGAAACCTCCCTATCGAAACTCTCCTTGTCCTCCCACTCTGCTAGGCTCCTCGGCTTTCACTTTTTTCTCTATTCGGCCTTCTCTGAGGGCCCCGAGCTCCCCAGTGCCCTTCACCTGGGCCCTCAAGAATGAAAGCCACATGGCCTCCTTTGGGTGTCACCATTTAGGAACTGGTGCCCACACGCATTGTGATCCACCACCCTGGCTTGGTCCTCTTCCCCTGTGACATCGTTTCAGGGGCTCCTGGTGCACCCATGCCCAGGTTCCTCTGGGAAGCATACAGACTGTCACCTCACTTTCAGTCCCCTTACTCCACCCCATCCTCAGCACCCACTTTCATAGAGACCTCCCCTCCCATCTCACGTGGAAAACAGAGGTGCCACCTGCCCAGCTTTCCCTCCTCTCTGCAAATGGTCAGCCTTCAGGAAGAGCCCGTGGGTGGAAAAATCTCCCCTGAGCCCTCCTCTTTCCAGGAATCTCCCTTCTTCACAGGATCACTGTTTCTCCTTCCCTTCAGTCTACAACTTGCTCAACTCCGCGTCTTGTTACAACAAAACCAGCCAGTTTAGGAGAGAAGTAGCTTCCTGGGCTTAGAACCAGCTGATTACTACTGAAAGCTGGGTGGGAATGCAGCTGCCTGGCTCTGACCCCAGACCCTTAACCTTTGATCGAGGGCACTAGAAAGGTCAGAGCCTTCTTAGGAGCCCATCCATTGGCTGGCATTAAGAAAGGATGTTTGAGACCATGTAACTGAAGTGACTGTCATGTGAGTCATTTGACCCGTAAGCTGCTCAATTCTCCACTCCTTCATATTTCGGATACTATCTGTCTTCCCATCTTAACTCTGGATTCTTCAGGCCTCTTTATTTTTCTGTCCCTCTGAACACATTGTTCATGGTTGGTGCTTGCTAGTGCATGCTTTACTCACCTAGAAATTTTTAGCTTTTAACCTAAACTTGATGGAAGGCTTTTAAAAAATACCATCATTTAATTTGTGTGTGTATCATTAACATGTGACATTTTGGCTTAGTTGACATGTAAGCATTCCACATGTGAGCTTTAGTTTGTGTGCATCCGAATATTTCTGAAACCAGGGCCCATCAACACCGTATCACATCACAGTGTCGGCTGTACTCCATGGGGTTTGGTACTAGAAGAAGTATGGTGCCGTAGTTGCAGATGCAAAAATACTGTGGTGCTGTAGACCCCAACCCTAGCTATGTCGTGGGAATATATAGTTCCTCCACCCCCTTCCCACATGGTTGGTTTGTTTCTGAAAATATAGAGATGCAGTTCCCTTTCTCCCTCTGCCCCCAATTTCGACAAATCTGGAGTGAGATCACCAGAAAATTGAGGATTTCGGTGATTTGGTCTAGGGTAGTGTTTCTGGAAGGAAAGACTAGTTATTTGTTTCTAACCTGTTTGGGGCTAATATGACTGTAGTGAAATTCAATGCAAATGAAATGTCTGGGAAAAAAAAAAGACATACAAAATATGAGAATGTTTTTCTTGAATTCAGTCAACATAAATAACTTTTCCAAGTGCTATAACAGTTTCCGAATGTCCCTCGCAGTGTCTGTGCTTGTGTTACTGCAGACAGCCGTGCCCCGGCTGCGGGCAGGGCACCCTTTGGGCAGCGCTGCGCTGGGCGATGGGGGGTTTACTCCATCGCTTTTCATGGAGTCATTTTGTGTTTTAAACCAGATTATTGCCTCTTATTCTGATCCCTGCTGACCACTAGGAAAACACAGCTGGGAAGTACCCTGAAGTCCAGTCACCCTCAGAGGTCAGGTCTCCTGTTTGTTTGCTGTTCCTTTTTAAAGAAGTTGGTGCTTAATCCTCAGTTTATCAGGTGTTCATTACTTCACCCCTGGAAACCAACAGAAGGCAGGTGAATGGCTCTCCTCCTGGTTTATGGAAAATGCCCAGCCCTCCCTTGTCTTATAGCAGAAATGTGGGTTTGAATATTTTCTCAGCTGCATAGAGTGAAATTCTAACACCTAAGGTTGTAAAAGCCAGAAGGAATGTTATCATATTCTGATTGTGAGATTAGAAATATGGATTGGGAATTGCTTTTTAAATAGCACGGCGATTACATGTTTTGACTCTCAGTCCGAAGGGGTCTCTCTGGTGACTGTGTGACGTTTTATGCTCCAGGTAGCTGCGATTGTCTTACTGGAACACGGAAATTAAATATTTAAATCTTAATGGGATTGCCAGGAACTGTTAGGGGGAGTTTACAAAATAGCTCAAAAAAGAAGTCCAAGTGAATGTTAGCGTCAGGGTTGTGCTCAGATGACCCCGGTTCTGGTGGGCTGACGTGAAACACGTTTCTGCCGCCCTGAAAAGGACTTAGGATCGAGAGAAGCCTTGTACTAGAATTATAATGCAAGACACACATACTTCTAAATTCTCTAGGAGCTACATTTCAAAGAGGTGAAATTCATTTAAATATATTTTTAACCTAGTACCTCGAAAATGTTAACATTTCAAAAATGTAAAAGTTAGTAATGAGGTATTTTACCTATTTTTTTTGTACTAAGTCTTGGAATCTGTGGACCTTACACTCATCGTACATCTCAATTCCGATTAGCCACATTTCAAGTGCTCACTGGTCATACATGGCTTGTAGCTTTAATTTTGGGTAGTATAGGTATAGAGAATCAGTCACGGTGAGGTAATCATTTGAACAATTACCCAAGTCATTTTATATTTGAATTAGTATTTGGTCCACAACAATTGTAAGTGATTTCACAGTTACCTAAGCGAGGGCAGCGCAGACCCTCTGAGAAGCCACCACCCCACCCCACCCCCTTTGGCCAACTGCATAGGTGGAGTGATTTTTTTGGTTTTTTCTTTTAATACAAAGGTAATATGGAGGAGACCTGCTCCTGGAGCAGACCTTGCTATCTGAATATATATTTATTCATTCTGTTTTAACAAAGAGCAAGTAGAGGCAAAGTCACTCTGGGTAGCGAAGCTGGTGTGCTGGAAATGACACACAAATATATAAGGAGGAAGCAGAAAGTCCTCTTCATGCCCAAGCAGTGCAGCCGGGAGCATCGAGCCCTCAGGCTCTGGTGTCCTGCTTGGAAGCAGAGGTCTGGGGGATGGGATGCAGCGTCCTGCCTGCAGTCACCCAGCCTGCTCCTGCGCTGCCAGGAATCATAACTCAGGCCTGCGGAGGTCCTTGGGGTCACTTGTGTCCCGCCGTGTGCACCAGGGAGCCAAGAGATAGAGATGGTCGTAGCTTGTTTGATAGGCACAGGATTTTATTTTTACTCAGTAAAAACAGCTGTATTATACATTTCCTCATTAAAAATACTAGCTTTATAAAATGTTTATATTGAAATGATCTCATATCTGGTATTTGCTTCAAAATAATATCGAGGGGGGCCTGGGAAGAAGTAAGAGGAGGTCTGGGTGAAATGAGACTGGGTATGTGTTGGTAATTGTTGAAGCTTGAATGCGTACTTTAAGGCTCATGTTATAATATTCTCTGTATTTTGCACATATTTGAGCTTTTTAATAGAACGTTTTAGGTATTTATATGGTGCATGAAGTTGTAAAGAAAGTTGTGCGACCCTATCCCTGAAGACAACTTGGGCATTCACTAGAAAACATTATTTTAAAACCATCTCTTGGATTTTTTCATACTGTGAAAATACCGGGAACGAATACAGGGAAGGTAAGTCCTATCTTGCTCTCACAGAGATTTTATTTTAGTCAGAGAGCCAAAAGATAACAAATTGGGAAGAGAAAAAAGTCAGTATCTGTTGCAGACATATTTTACTCCAGGCCTTATGCCTGTTAGGGAGGTTGTCCAGCCTCTTCTGGATGAAGTGAGGCTCAGAGGACCCCCACTGCCCACGTTCACCCGGCAGGAACATAAGGGAACCAGGATGCTAGTGGCCAGGGTGACCCAGCAGTAGTCTCCGTGTGGCGCACTTGGGTGTACCCCCGCTGTCATTGCTGTAGAGCCTGTGGAAGCAGTAGTAGAAGGAATACAACATGATATGATGAATCGCCACATTCTGCAGAGAAACCTGCAAGACCCAGGCACATTCAGAGAATGACAAGAGAAGGGGGAACCACAGGGGAAGGGAGGTGCTTGGAATAGGGGCACCTTGGAATGACAGATCAAGGACAGGAAGGAGACATATGACTAAGGAGAATTAATTTTCAAAATGTCCTGAGAGGGGGAGGACGTTTTGGTGACAAGAGGACTGTTGGAGATAGGGGGGATTCGGTTTTGAATGCAATGTACCAAAACCATTTGGAAAGAGAAGAGGGATTAAGTCTTTTGGAAAACATATCAGGTGGCAATTTATGAAGACCAGATGGCACGTGGTGAGAGATAGTAAGTAGGGCGGCAGAATCGCTTTGGAAAGATGAACTTCGAGGGATACAAGAGCTGCTAATCAGAAGCCAGTGATGACAGGTTCTTAGTAATAAAAAATGAGTCCCTGATTTCCACGTTATGTATACCTGACTAGCTAATTTGTTCTTGATTAGCCAAACCATCTTGCCAAATGACCCCGTGTTCTTTGTGATACTATTTTAGGTTGCCCAGAGGCTGATAAAGTTTCATGGTGCTCCTTGATTCTCTCTTCCCATTGTTTTTATGTGGTCATCTGCTGGCTCACAGCACTCAAGCAACCAGGCTTTGAGGGCTGGAGGAAGGAGCCATTATGCATTTTCACAGGGGGTTAGCATGTCTCCTAAGCAGGATGCCTACTCCCTGTCCTGGCTGCAGTTCTGGGATATTCCAGTACAGTTGATGCATTTTCCATTGGCCAGGAAATGCCTTAAAGAAGTCATATTCTCATGTCCTTCAGCTGCATAGTTTGTTTTACTGTAAAAGAACTTTTCCAGGTGCTAGTATGGAGGAGTAGCCCTCAAGTTCAAGGTTGAGGTGGCAGCAAGAATGAAAGTGGAGAATATGTAACTTCTCAGGGTTGTTCTACCAGGTTGGAGCTCTGCATGGGCAGCCCCTCTTCAACCTGAGGACTCTGATATATGCAAGTGATGACCAGCTAGCCAGGAGGACCCCAGATCCTCCATGCTGCTTCCCAGAGCCAAGCCTACCTTGTCTCACTCTCAGCTTCTCCCCAGACTCTGCCCTGCAGTGGACAGGGCCCCATGAGAACTTCTCTGGCTTCGGTGCCTGGAAGGCACCTCCCGAGCTGTGTCCTACCCTTTTCTTCTCGCTTGTGCGCTTTTTAAAAAAACTTTTTATTTATTTATATTTTAGTAGATTTTATTTCTAGAGCCATTTTAGATTCACAACAAAATGGAGCAGAAAGTGCAAACAGTTCCCATATACCCATCCTCCAAACATGCACGGCCTCCCCACTGCCTGCATCTCACACTGAAGTGGTCCACTTGTTACAGCCCAGGAACCCACACTGACACATCGATATCACCCAAGGTCTGCAGTTTACATTAGAGTTCCCTCGGTGTTGTGCATTCCGTGGGTTTGGACAAATGTAGAATGACATGTATCCACCATAATAGCATTATACAGAATAGTTTCACTGTCCTGAAAATCTTCTGTGCTTATCTTACCTCCTTCCTTAACCTCTGGCGGCCACTGACTGTCTCCACAGTTCTGCCTTTGGTAGAAGGCCATGTGGTTGGAATCATACAGTAGGTAGCCTTTTCATATTAGCTTACTTCACTTAGTAATGTGCATTGAAGTTCTTTCTGTCTTTTCATGGCTTGACAGCTCATTTCTCTTTGCAGTAGAATAATATTCTAGCGTATGGACGTACGTTCTTGCTCTCGTTGCTGCAGCTTCTCACCTGACCTTCCTGAGAGAAATACTCAGATAGGTGACGAAAACACTTGCCCATTTGTGTGCCTTAGGTTCTACCGTCAGTACTTTGAGTGACTCTGTGCTCTGCCACAGGGTCTAAATTGGACAGAGTGATAGAATAATAGACTGATGTGCTTTAGGGTTTAAGGATGGGGGAATAGCTTATAGAGAGGTGTCTTTTTCGTCTCGTTGTCTAATCCTTGTACCTCATAAAGCCTTTGTTTACTTTTTGGGAGGGGAAAGAAAGCACAAATATGCATTGGTGTGCTTCCCTAATGGCTAACAGACCAAACAGAAGAGAAGCTTATTCAAAAACATAAGATTTGTGGCTGAAGAATGAGTAATTGGTCAATTGCTAGGACGAAGCGAGGGAAGGGAGACTTCAGCTGGGGACTTGACCTTCAAATTCTAGGGAAGATGACCATAGAATGAGGTAGCACCTTCTCTTCAGTGTGTGCATATGCACATACACACAACATACAACCCCATTCTGACCCTGCAGCTGTACCCCAGCTTCTGGAAGCCTCCTACTCCCATCCCCAGTGTCTCGGAGTTATTAGACAAACAGGACGCATTTGTTAATTCTTCATCCATTTGTTCAGCACTTAGTGTGTGTTCGGAACTGTGATCTGAGCCAAGACTAGAACTGTGGGGGAAGCCACAGTTTTTGTCCTCTAGGAGCTCCCAGTCTAGTGGGGAATGCAGATACTTAAACAGATTGTTTCAACATAATGTGGAAGATGCGATAGAAAAATCTGGCCAGTGAAGTCTCCCCAGAGTAAGTGGAGCTTGGTGGGCAGCCAGATGAATAGGGGCGTTGGGGGTGCATTTTAGGCATGAAGGACTGGAGACCACAGGCCACTGTAGGGGAAGCAGCTCAGCGGGTGCAGGGTTCAAGGAGGAGTGCCGACTCAGTGATGTGGAGCCCGGGCTGCTAGGGCAGGTCAGGTGGGAGGTAAGGTAGCGGCCCTGGGATTCCTTATAGCCTATTGAGGATACAGCGCAAAGGACTGTCCTAGTCTGTTCACTGGCGAACAGCTGGGACTGGCCAGGGATGCTGCAGTAGATGGAAATATTAGCCAACCCAAAAGCCGAGGACTGCAAATAGGACACCCTGGCTACTACCGGTTTTGTCGGAGGCGTGGGGGTGGGGAAGAATCTATTGCATTGACTGTTCTGAATGTCCAGAGCAAAATTAGAGCAGCGTTTCCTTGCTCTTCTCATCCCCTTACCTTAAAAAAATACAACTGTTAAAAATTTTTCTGAAATATATTGTCAGATTTTGTCATAATGAATTGAATTTAGCAAAAGCATTTGTTCATTTGAAGATGTTGCAACACCTCAGGGTTATTTAAACATTATGTTCACAGTATTGAAATTAATGGTATAGATTACTCCTTGATACCTACAGTCCATGCTCAGTTGCTTTTTTCAACAAATCGGCGATAAAAGCTTATTTGTGTACAGTTTCTTTCTAGAAGATAAATGCGTTTCTTCTTCCTTCTCCCAAAGGAGAATTTCTGCATAGCTCTGATTAATTGAAATTCCTAGTCGTTTGAATGTTAGTTAATTTGGCTTTTATTGAAAATAATTGGCTGTAATAATATACTGAATGTGGTACTCGGTCTAGAGACACAAATTTCCTTCTGACCCAAAAGTCATAAGAAAAAATACCTTCATGTGTGTATATGGGGAGTCGGGGGGAGTTGCAAAAGGTGGGAGATGATGGTGGGAGTGAAAAAACTTTTTGAGAAAAAAATATGAATTGTTTTAGAGTGAACATTTCAAAGTCAACTTAAACTATGAAAGGTAAAATATATATAAGTTAATGGTATACTTACAGAAGCTTGTTTATTGATTCCTCTATTCATTAATCAAGTGTTTGTGGAGGATTCTTGCACCCACTGTTGAAGGGCTGGGGGCGTAGTCCTGGACCAAGTTGAGTCCGCTCTTCTCATGAAGCTTACATTCTAGTTGCCTGCATTACTAATTGAATTTTAATATGGTGTTTAAATTAAAAAAAAATTTTTTTTAGATTTTTATTTTTAGAGAGAGGGGAAGGGAAGGAGAGAGAGAGGGAGAGAAACATCAATGTGTGGTTGCCTCTCACATGCCCCCTAGTGGGGTCCTGGCCCACAGCCTAGGCATGTGCCCTGCCTGGGAGTCAAACCGGTGACCCTTTGGTTTGCAGGCCCGCACTCAATCCACTGAGCTACGACAGCCAGGGCATGTGTGTTTAAATTTTTGAGAGAAGGGAAACTGAGGTATAGAACAATGAGGAATTATGGCAAATCTGTTTTCCAGTTGTGAAAAACATATAAAGACTGAGTGAAGTAAAGTGATATAATTATAGGACTTCTCTTGCCCTTCTAGTAACCCGTGTTTCACACTACCTTGCACTAATATTTTTGTACCATTAACTGATCTCTTAGGGGTGTTGTGCTTAGTTATGTAACTGTGAATGTAGTGGGGTAAAGTGAACCTTCAATAGTCACTTG
This sequence comes from Micronycteris hirsuta, assembly GCA_004026765.1. Taxonomy (NCBI): domain Eukaryota; kingdom Metazoa; phylum Chordata; class Mammalia; order Chiroptera; family Phyllostomidae; genus Micronycteris; species Micronycteris hirsuta. Next base: position 50,612 of record PVJI01010419.1, on the reverse strand, counting down.
AGTAAAAGAAGTAGTCATAACGTTTTTTTCAGAGTGTTGTGTGGGGCACTTGTCACAAGAATGAAGGAATCTGTACAAATAATGCTGGAACCCTTTATTCATCACCTACATTATCTTACTAAAGTGTCTAAAATTTTCTGCATTAGAGAAACTCCTTAATTTTGTTTGAATTGGCATTTCCCATGTTTATGCCAAGAATCTTTTGTGCATGTAACACTTCCTAGTTTGCTGGGCTGCTGTCTTTGTAGGACTACAGAGGGCTTTCTGGAGATTTTCTCTTCGTCCTGCAAAAGGGAAGGTAGCATCTTTTTCTCATCTCCAAAGGCCTTGGGCATTGCTGCTTCAAACTTGTGCTTGGTTGATTTCCTTTGACCTCAGTCCCTAGCACCCAGCCCCTTGCTAGGAAATCAGGAAAGGGAAGCTATGAAAAGATAATTGGACATTTCTTCTTGGAGTCAGGTATCTTCTGACCTAGCAGAGCTGAACGCTAGTCATTCAGCTGTATTTTCAATGACAAAGTCACCAAGGTTTCAGAGAAAATAAACAGGACAAATCCTTGGCATATGGTAGAAGTTGGAGAAAGTTGGGAGAATCTTGTTTTTAAAATTTCTCCTCCTTTCTCTTCGGTTCTTTCCATCTCTGTTTTAAGGCTACTGAAGAACTAGCTGGTTTATTTCTTTCCTTCTTGGATTTTATGATTTTGAGCAATTAGTAAGAAATATGTGAAATATTAATGATAACTTCAAACTAAGCATGGTTTAGCTGAATTTAGTGGATTTTTTCTGCTTTTTTTGGTCTTATAAAAACACTTTTGTTAACTTGGTCAGCAAAATCCCTCGAGATGATGCCCACAAGGGCCCACCTTCTGCTTTTTATGCTTGTGCAGGTGGTGTCAGGGCAAAGCTCCAATGTGATGCTGCACTTCTCTGCCTTTGCAAGACGTCTCAGGACAAATGTGTTTTCTTGCTTGCTTGGTGACATTTTAGCCACATGCATCATGTAGATAGCTTGAGACCCCTTTGCTGCCTCAGGTTCCCTTCAACTTGGACCCACAAAAAAAGAGTCCATAACACCCTCACTGTGAAGAGGTGCCCTATATGGTCTTAACCACATTATTCAATATGTGTTTTGTTTCTTTAGTACTGTTAAGGTGATAGGTGATAGTAGACATACTGTTTACTGGACACTTACTGGGCTCCAGGCACTGTGTGAAGAACTTTACCTTGTACTCTCTCATTTCATGTCCACGTCTGAAATAGCTAAGTATTATCACCTCTGTTCTGGCGGTGAGTGACCTGGAACCCTGAGAAGTGTGTTTAAGCTTCCCAAGCAAGTAGGAGGTGGCCTGGGATGCAGAAGTACTAAAGTCCTGCCCTGGTGTCCTGCTGTTGGTGACAGGCATTTTAGCCAGTAGCTTTTGGTGCTTTCTGGTCACATTTACCTGTGCCTCTCGAAATAGTCCAGGAAAGGTGCAGCGTGGGATCTGCCAAACGATTTCTTCTATGATAATCTGGAGAAGACTACTTTAACTCAAGGCAAGGTTCCTTTAAATAACAAACTCCTGGCACCTTTAGAAGAAGTTTCTATTGAATTGGAAGGGTCTTATCCATGTTTAACATAAGCATTTTAAGTAGTTAACTGTTCTACATAGTCATGTTCTTTCCCAGGGTTCCATCACCGCTTTCCCTGAGCTGGAGCTCGAGCGAGACTGTGTTTGACTGCTGAGCATTGCTCACTGCTTTAGGTACATTATCTCCTTTAATCCTCGCCATATTCCTTTTGCTGGGGGTCGTTACAGAGGAGGAACCTGAGATACAGACCCATGGTCAGTCACTCTACTCAGAACCACTGTGTTATTGCCTCCCCTACATGCAGCGTTTTGTCTCATAAATCCTAATGCATCTCAGCCTGAAACATGGACTTGCCTGGCTCCCCACACATCCACTTCGAAAGATTCCCTTGTACTGAGGAGGGGTCAGAACAGAGGCTGGTGGTGGGCACTGGGTGGCCTGTGGGTTTGTCTGCGTTGTGCTCTGGAGACAGAGATTCTTAGCTACATCTCATGATTGCTCCTCTCTGAAATTGGGTAGTGGTTCTTGTCAGTTGCCTACCACTGAGGAAAACGTTGAGGGGGAGAGGAAGCCTCCAGGAGATGAAAGGGGATTAACTAGATTTGTACTTGACATCAACACACCTATAGAGGGATTTGTACATCTACAAGGGATTATGGCTTTTAAACCAGGTTTATAATTATGGTATTATGAGGTTTCATGCATTACATGAAACTTCTGAACCTTTGAAAATCGGGCAATGAGAAGAATAAATTTGTTTGCTGGAAATAAATTGAATATAATGGGGCCAATATGGGAACACATTTTTGTATTTTATAGTCCAGATAGAAAAATAAAGCTTTTCTTATTAAATATAACCCAATGAAAATAAATCTGTGGAGTGATTAAGAATATTTAAACCATAGAAATGGCCCATCTGGACAAGTATGTCCTCTTTTTAAATTCTATTCAAATACTCTTTTCATCTGTTCCCTTATTACCGTAGTCAGGAAGGAGTTGACCTGGCACTTAAAGCAGGTTTTTGCCTTGGTTACACCACCAGCTCTGAGTTTCTTGCTTCGGCTGCTTCATCTGTAGGTCGCAAGCAGTACGTGACACTGTAAATCTTGATTACTGTGATTGCGGGGTATATTGTTCTACTTTCAGATGGGAGGGAGTGATGGAGAAGGTGGAAAATGAAAAGCAGCACTGTACAGTGGTGCTCCTTTGGCCACGAGTCACCAGTTCACTTGAGCTAGCTTAAGTGGAAAGAAAATTACAGTAAGGATACCAGTGCGTCTCAGGAACCCGAAGGTAATGATGAAGTGGCCCTGAGGGGTGAGCAGGACCTCGAGGTCGCGGACGGAACGCTCTAGTCAGTGTTCACCAGAACCACCTGTGTGACACAAACCTCACTGAAGAGAAAAGCTGACAGAGGAGGAAAGTAGAAATCTGTGCACTTTATCAATTTACATTTAAGCATGAGATGAAAAAAATGGCTCAATTATATTCTTTGGAAAAATAATACGTGCTCACTACATGAAATTCTAACAGTATAAACAAAGTGAAACTTCTGAAATTCTGATAAACAGGGTAATCATCACTATTTTGATAAACACCCTTCTAGATATTTCTTAGTACATCCAGGAAGACACATGTGCATTTACATGCACTCACAGGCATGCACACGCATATTTGTACACACACACAGATGGAATCGGCTGTTTATGGTCGTTTACCTGTTTTATTCACACAGAAGGATATCCTGGATGCGGTTTCGTGACAATAAATTTAGACCTCCGTGATTTTCAGTGTCTGTGTAGTTTATTTATGCCTCCTATTTGTGGATCTTTAGGGCATTCACTTTTTTCCCTCACAATTATAAACAATGCTCTGTATAAGCATCTTTCTGCTTACACAACAATCTACTTTGAATAACTTTTAGAAAAAGGATTTCTGGATCAAAGAGTATGCCATCTTACACACTGGCATAATTGCTTAAGTGGCTACATCATGAGGTATGTCCACTTGCAGATATGCCAGTTTGACAGGTGACAAATAAGATCTCAATGTTCTGAAGTTATATTTTTTCATTATGAGTAAGTTGAGTCAACTTTCTTATGGAAAGTTGTTTTGTCCATTTTGAGGGGCTATTCATTTTATCATTGATTTTTAAAGCATTTTTGCATAATAAGGATAGTAACCTTTTGTAAGTTTCTTGTGTAAATGTTTAACGTAGTTTCTTATTTTATCTTTTGACCAAATATCAGTGTTTTGTTTTTGGTTTTTATTTGTTTTTGCCATTTATATATTTGAGATTTTTTAAAATGTAGGCAGCCAAATGTCTCAGTCCTTTATAGGCAGATTATGATGTCATAACGTTATGTTTAAAAAGAAAGGCCTTTTCTGTTCCTATATTATAAAACTATTCATCTGTATATTCTTCTAGTACTCACTTGATTCTATTTTGAGTTTCTATTTATCATAAGTAGAAAGAGAGATCTAGATTTTTTTCTTCCTCCTAAATAGCAAGCCAGTGTCACTTATTAACTCGTCTCATGTACCTACCTACCCAGATCTGATTCCTTGTGGTCGGTCTGCTTCATAGGGCTCGTTGCTTCTGTGTCTGGTTGTGTGTTATGCTTCACTGATTCACATGTATGTTCTCACTCAGACTTCTATCTGTTAGCTGGGGCTGGCTCACTTTGTTGATTTCTACAATTGATTGTGGTGCTTCTCTGCTTCAAATTGGGTGTCCATAGAGTAAGGTGTTAAATGGTCAGTTCAATGCCTCAGAGAACTGGGAATGAAGTAGGAACAGTTGAAGCAAGAAAGAACCACTTCGCAGACGTGTTAAAGGAACTAAGTAGGAGAAAAGTGAACAGGACAAGAAGAGCTCATATGGACTAATTTGCAGTGCCGGCGATTTTTGTTTTAAACATTGGTGGGGGCAGGGAGGGGGTGTATATGTCTGGTCTTTGTTTCAGTTCAAAACCATTAAGCATTTCTACCACAGGGAAGAAAATTATGTGTTTTGCCTCTTTGCCAACAGTAACATAATTTTGGTCTTCAAAATAAGTGTCTTGGGACCTCAATTCCCTGTTGGTAAAGAAAATTCCCAGCCCATGTGTTGCAGCGGAAATTCATTGTTTCCTGAGTTATTTCCTTTCATGCTTAGGGAACGGAAAGTGACCAAATGTATAGATTGAGTGTTTTTGTTTTTTGGGTTTTTTTTTCTAAAAACTGATGTCTGTAACATTACTTGATTCTGATGGGTTTTATTATTATTTTAGTTATTGCTGCTGAAGGCTTCTCAGATGCTTCAGGATATCTTCAGGGAAGTTGACTCTCCATAAACTGAGAATTGAGGTGAGTCCTTTAAAAAGGATGTTTCATTCTTATCAACCGACCACCCCCTGCACTGGCAAAGTTTTACAGAGTGTTCAAACACTGTCACTTATGCTGTCTTGTCTGATTGTTACCATCACTCTGTGAGGCAGGGGCGTGCTTGCCTGGTCTTACTACTTGCATTTCAATTTGATCCTCGTCCTGGTAGTCGGTGGGGTGATGGTCGGGGTTTATGAGGGGGTGCTGTGAGTAACTGGTTTTTTACTTTATTGTGTGCGTTCTCATTCATTCACATATTTGCTTTAGAAAGTTTTTTTTTAAGCACTGGATAAGGAATTAATGTAGAAACTCCAATGATCTCTGCACTGAAACTGCATGGTAGTTCCTGGAGCTCTCCGGGGATAGTGTATGATTGCTCTTGCATGAGATAAAGTGAACTTTGGTTATTGGTGGTGGGTGTTCCCCTTTGCTTGTCCTGGTTGTGGCTGTGTGATCTCCAGCAGGGTGTATGCGATAACCTGGGTCGGGGAAAGCCAGCTCCCGTCCTGCGCATCTTTGGCGTGCCTCGATGGAGGCCTGCGGATGAGGAAAGAGCGGCTTCTACTCTCAAAGCCTGCGCCGTGCTGCTCCAGATGCACCAGCTCTGTACTTGACCAGCCGTATGACTGGGGACAGATTAGTTCATCGCCGCTAGTCTCCATGTCCTTACTGTAAAATGTATAGGTTGGCCCAGTGTAATTGTTCCCACGCTTGCTGATTTGGTAGAACAGGAAAAATATTCAGGACCAATGTTTACTATTTTGGGGGAGGGCTGTGTATAGACATAGTTGATAATTGATAAAGCTGAATGAGTGCATGAAGGTTTACTGCATATTTGTATACTATTCTGTGTTTAAAATTTTCCATAATCGAAGATTTATTTTCAAAAACAGCTATCATCTACTAATATAATTTCATTAGAGAAGAAATACTTTAATACTAAAGGAGTAGAATGTCATAAATTTGTCTTTAGGTTGTATATATTTAGCATTATGAAGATGCTAAATATCCCCCACCTCTTTCTTGTTTCTCTGCTGACCAGTGACTGTTAGCCCGGAGCTAGCTGGAGCTGGCCCGAAGACCGGCATTTGGGGAATATTGGGGTATATGACTACTAAGGGCTCTTCTGCCTCTAAAACTGTCTCATTCCTCTGAAACAGGAAGTAAATGTACTCTAGTTATATATCAGCTATTTCCAGAAAAGGCCATGACCGCTAAGCATGCTCTAATTGAGGTCAGAGGTCAAACAGAAGACAAAGGATTGTTCTATCGGGAAACCCAAATAAAAATGGTTCATTCATGTGACGTTAAATTCAGCTGTGAGCCACTTTGCCGTCAATGTAAAAATGAAAGCTGACAGTGTTCGAGGTGTCCACTAAAGGTATTCTGAAGCTTCCCTTTCCACGTTGTAGGCAGCCTCTGGTGAGGTGATATTTCACAGATTAGTGTCTGCCTGCAGTGTGGGGATGCTGAGAGCTGTCTCCAGGGAGACCAACCCAAAACCAAGTGCAAGGAGCACGTGGCTGGGGTGTAGTGGTCAAGGGCAAAAGTTCTGAGAGGGCCATAGGACAGGATGTATGATGGGTGTGGCAGAGTGAGGAGCTGTGCTGCCCTGGGATCCTCTGGGCGTCCTGGCCTGGGTGTTGTTCTCTGAGGACCTGCAGAGGGCGGGCGGTGCTCTGGTCTGGCTGACGGGCCTGGGCGCACTGGAAAGGAAGCGCGTCAGATACAGGCTCTCCCAAGTTTCCAGCTCTGAAAAGAGCACGCCAGGTGAATTTCTATGCTATGGGTCTGTACAGAACAGAAAACTAGTCTTACTGTTCACTTCTCCCTGGGATGGAGGGATGTGTGTGAGGGGTAGGGTGGGTGGAGGGTAGAGGCAATAATAGGCTGAATTATTAAGACAGTAAAATAATGTGAGGAAGGAGCAACCATACCCCCTATTGCAAAGTGCCTGCCTAACCCTGGCTGCTTCTGAAGGTTCTGTGAAGTTAGCGGCCCGCGGGCCACATGCAGCCCAGGATGCCTGTGAATGCAGCCCAACACAAAATCGTACATTTACTTAAGACATTATGAGATTTTTGTGTGTGTGTGATTACGTGTTGCAGTGTATTTAATGTGTGGCCCAAGACAACTCTTCTTCTTCCAGTGTGGCCCAGAGACACCAAAAGGTTGGACACCCCTGGTCCACATTGATTGGAGCATGGTGGTTTAGTCCTTTAGAATTCCTCCCTTCATGATTTCAGCTTTTGTTTGTTCTACATGCCTATTTTCTGGGAAGCTTAAATGAAATTTGACAGATTTACCTGGTGGTTTTCCCTCCATCAACAAACCTTGGGTTTACTGTCTGATTTATACGCTTCAGTTGGGTTGCTTCTACCCCAAGGATATTTATTTCATTCCCTTTTTTGGAAGAAGCTATATCGAAAAACAACAGAAACATTCGTTTTGAAAATACAGGAATATGAGAGACTACCTGAAATCTTGACATTTCTGAAAGTGTCTAAAGACATGAATATATGCTAGCAGGAGCTTTTATTTTGACATAAACCAGATGGAAGGAGAATTGCTTTAAGGGATTTGGGTCTGTCCAAGTCTGAATAAAATTTAATGAATGAACAAAGTAATCAATCAATCATGTTCTGAGCCTTTCAGAAGGCCTGGCCATGCTGGGTAAGATCTTGCAGGGATGCGCAATGAAGAATCTGAGACAGCTATGCTTCAGGGCAATAAACACGATGCTTTAAGGGGTTGCCCCCCGGCCTGCGAGGAGAGAGACCGTGTGTGCGTGAACGAGCATGTGAGTGAGTGGGGGGGCTGGGGGTGTATGATAAATGGTCTGCTTCACATTTTACTTAATGACTTGTGGTATGGTCCAGATTGCAGAATAATTGTCATATTCTGAACTTATCTCCATTTTCCCTGCAGGCTTGTAAGAAAAATATTTAAAAACTGATTTTAAATGAAAAACATTGTTTTTGGCTTTCTGGGAATTTTTAGCTCCCACTGCTGTTTAGCAAAGCTATTGAATCTATAAAATTCAAAGCAGATCTACATAGCTCTTTGTCATTGTGAATCAGACATTTAAAGGTAATGACGTCAGTAAAGATAAGTTGTTCCTTGCTTACTTTCCTCCATTAAAAATGTAATTTGTTATGCACTTTTGTCTTCCTGCCATACTCCATTAGCTGACTTCTTTGGATTACTCTGCTTGTTGACTGTAGGCACTGCCACTTGCTCCCCCACTGCTGGCTCCCTGAGTGGCTGGGAGTCCTAATTAACATCATGCTAATTAGCATCATCTCCTTGGTCAGGGTTCCCAGACTTGTGCTGGGTCCTCACTCTGCTGTCTGTGCTTAGTAAATGTTTTAGAACAACACAATCATGGCTTCCAGATTGCTTTTCATAATTAAGCTTATCCTTGGACATACTATTGTAGAGTGTGCTGTTTCCCTAAGCTTTTTGGCTAATTATGCTCCTCAGTTCATTTCTATCACAGTTAAAAAGCCCTCCTGAAGAACTCAAGATTTCAGCCTTTTCTGTCGAAGAATTGTTTGGGTTTCATAGACTCAAATGCTCTCGAATACTTGTGCCTGCATTTAACTATTCCACTGTGGAATGTGAACCTTTAAAAATCACTTCTTTTTTTTTGTTGTCGTTGTTGCTGTGAAGTCACATATTCTAGAGATCTAGAATAATCACCAAAGCCTTTCTATTCTGTTTACAACAAATCAGAATTGGACAGCTTTTCAGAGCCGTGGAATGACTAGTGCCCTTGTACAATTTAAACATGACTTGACTAAGATTAAAATAAACACACTGTAAGTCCAGCTGCGGTGGTCTCAACACACCATTGTAAGGCCTGGTAAAACTTGAGTAAAGTTCCACTGATCTAAACAATGGTTTTATGGAGGATCTTTTATTAAAAAAAAATTCAGTCAAACTAATGTATGCATGTGGCTAAAAATAGAAAACATTATAGAACAGAAAAGCAACATGTCTTCCCCTATCTCCTTCACTTAGCTTGCTTCTCAAAAGCAACTACCTTTTTTTTTCCCCTGCGGATCCTCTTTGCTGCTTTTGTGGGGATTCCTGCATGTATAAATATTATGCCTGCAGCACCGTTTCTCATTTTATTGGATTTAAAGGCAGTTTCTTGGTATCTTGTTGTGATCTCTGACTAGTTCGCTGTGACCATTCCCGTCTCCCTTCCTCTCCACACTGATTCACGCTTTCCGTCCTTCCGTGTGCCCCTCGGATGACACCTGTGACCTCTTCTTGTTGTCTCCTAGAGACACTGTTTCTTGTCTAGCACTCACCCCTCCCTTCCACCCTCTCCGTTATGGGCAGCTGTACCTTTAATTTTATATGCTCATGGTTGGTAATATTTATATTCTGTTCTTTAATTTGGTAAGGGCTTCCATGATTTACCTGTAACTTAATTCTGAATGTTAAAAGCAAGAAGCAGCATTTACTCTCTCTCAGTTAGGTAGTTGCTGTTCCCATGGCAGCCAGCTTGTGTGGTGGGAGTATATTCCTTCCTCCCTGAGCCTCAAGCCCTCCCACCGTGGCCCCTCCACAGAGAACGGATTCTCCCTTCCACAGGTCACCAGCTGCCTTGAATGAAGCCTCACATTTTCCTGGACTCTGTCTTCCCATCTTACATTAGGACCCCATTTTATCTTTGTGGGTCTCCCTTCCACAGTTCCCCATCCTCCACCTGCAGCCAAGACATTTTGATCTCTGTGTGCCGCCCGCCTCTAAGCTAGTGCTAGTGGCCAGGAAAAAGCTCATTACCACGGTTGGAAAAGTAACCTGAGGCCCTGGTGTCTCAGAAGGGGCGGTCACCCTGTCTGTGAAATGAGCCATCATTCCTTCAGGACCTGAAGTGTTAGGCACCTTGGTGCTTGAGGCCTGGTGTCTGCTGAAACCGTCACACCAGCCCCGTGGAACGGATGTCACTGACACTTTGTACACCAAGGCGTTGAGGTCTGCATGAGAGGCCTCTGAGGCCTCCTGTGGGAAGTGCATCCTAGATCCTGGGCTGGGCTGGGCTAATGGAGCCAGCCATGGTTTCTGTCTTCAGAACACCTTACATACTTCCCTCAGCAGACCTCCATCTTCCCCCAGAAAGGTCGGGCTGCTCTGGGAAAATCAGCACCGCTTAATTCCCGCCTCCTCCTTGCTGTGGCTGCCGTGTGCCCAGGAGCGCGTTGTACAGAACTCCGTGACTAGGAATGGGAGGACCCTTGCCTGCTTAATATTCTCTTTGTGACTCTGAAGTGAGAAGCAGGTGCTTTGTCAATGGTGGGTGTTGATCTAGGTATTTTCTTAGAGCCTGAAGTATGTGTGGGTGTCAGGTACATCTGATTATCTTACTTTACAGTGTGTTTTGGTAGTTATTTTAGAAGAAAGGCTGGAAAAACCATCAAGCTTTACTTTTAACACTTAGTTTTCTCTCATGAATGCAGTGGTCTGCATAAATCTTCGGGTGTAACTGTGTTTGGTAAATTGGATGGTGGGTCCCACACACAGCGCTGCCGTTCTCCCCTCTCCGGGCCGCTCCCTCCTCGCTCTGCAGGCCCCAGGTGACGCTCCAGCAGGGGACCAGCGGTCTCTCCATGAATGCGTTTTCACTGTGTAGGTGGCGATGGTTGGGGTGCCTCCTCGCTACCTCTGTTGGGTCAAGGTGGCAGCATTAACCTGTGCTGCCTCAGTGCAAATAGGGCTTATCCCCCAAACAACCTGTAAGTATTCCCCAATTAAGTATCAAAGGAAAGGGACATCTTTACGGAGGAGGTATCTGGCCATGGTGAAGTTAAGACTTAATGAATAGATAGGGGTCCGTGTTTGCCTCGTTGCCATGGGGACTCAGGGTGATGTTCCACATTCACCCTTGATAATGGTGAGCAGTCCAAGTTCACTCTGCTGTGATGGTGCAAGGATTAATTCTGACAGGACAATTTTCTATTTTTATATTAATTGATTCATTATAAGGATAGGAGAGAGCGCTGAGCAGAGTACTCACCTGTGTGAGAGATTTGGTTCCGTTATACAAAGATCACTGATCCTCACAGTTATACAAGTCCAATGACATTGGGCACAAGTGATTTTGAGGGACAAATCTATTAGGACAATTTAAATCTTGACCAAAATTTTATTCTACATCTAGAAAGGTAGCTTCTAGAAGACTTGACTAGAACCCACTCCTTCAGCAACAGAAGGAAATAAGTGTAAAAAGTCTTTTTTTTGTAAAGAAAAAGGACTCATAGACACAGTAGTATGGTGATTGTGTGTGGGGGTTGGGGGTCAGTGGAGGTGGAAGAGGGTATAAGGGGGATAAATGGTAGTGGAAAAAATAGAATAAAATACACTATTAAAAATATATATGCATGTACATATATGTATATTTTATTTTACTGAATCTTAGGTATTCCCCCAATACATTATATATCCTTTCACGTATTTACCTCCAGGCAGTGAAGAATGACTCAGTCTCCCTGCAGGAGAACTTTTGGCTCCAGGTCGTCCAGGATGCTTGGTTTATTCTGCTGCCACTTTGGAAGGTCTGATGCAGGCCCAGGGGACAGCTGCATGCAAGTGAGGCTGTTGGCCACTCTTCTCAGAAGCCTGAGTTCAGAGGAAGCACTGGAGGACATCATGACATAGGCCCTGTTCGGTTTTGTCTGCATGTTTCCAGAAAGACTGCCATGCAGATGTGTCCATGACAAATAAGCAGAAGAGAGTAGATTCAGAGAAAGAAGGGGATATTTCTGGCGAGGTAGCATAGGTCTTCAGAAGCAAGGAGCATTTACTTCTGGGTTAGCTGATGAAGTTTTGAGGATGTGAGGTAGGCTCCTTAGTGCTGGTGGGGACTTGGCTCCTTCCAGGATGAATAAAATTCACACTTTACTTGGGAGTGAACTTGTAAATTCAGAGCTTAAGGCAAAAATCCCTTGTAAAGAAAGTTGCTTGTGAACATCCCTTAAGAAGAGGTCACACTAGATGCAGGTTGTGCTGTCTCCTGGTCAGTTCAAAACAGCGCCTTTCTCGCAGCTCTGCACTAGCTTGCCGCTAAGAGCTTGGCTCCCGTGTTTAAGGGCCGTGTTGTAAACAGTGGGAGTACTCTTGGCATCCAGATAGGGCCCCAAGAGGCACTTGGAGACTGAGCAAGCCCAGGGAACTGTGAATTCTTACATTCTTACCATGGTCATTCTGGGACGTACATGCTTGTTGAGAGGAATGGGAGAGGAGCTGCCTACCAGACTGATTTGTTCATCCCTTGTTATTACAGGAACTTCAAATATACTCAGAGGTAAAGAGAATAGTATAGTGAACTCTGTGCCCATCACCCAGATTCAATGATAATTAATTCGTAGCCAGTCTTATTTCATCTTTATATACCGTTCTTTCTCCTACCAATTAATTTTTTAAAAAGATTTTATGTATTTATTTTTAGAGAGAGGGGAAGGGAGGGAGAAAGAGGAGAGCAGCATTGATTAGCTGCTGCTTGTACTTGCCCCAACTAGGGACTGGGTGCCCAACCCAGGCATGTGCCCTGACCGGGGATAGAACCGGTGACTTTTTGCTTCATGGGAAGACGCTCAGTCAACTGAGCCACACCAGTCGTGGCATCTCCTACCAATTATTTTGAAGCACATCTTTGCTATTTTATGTTTTCTCTGTCAATAGTTTAGTATGTGTCTCTAAAAGATAGGACTTAAAAATTTTCTCTTTGATACCTTATCATACCAAAAACATGAAAATTACCAATACTTCCTTAATATCATTAAATATCAAATCAATGTTCAGATTTCCTCAATTTGCCTTATAGTAATTTTGTTTGTTTCTTTGAATCACGATCCAGATAAAGTTTACACATTGCAAGTGATTGATATGTCTCTAAACCCCTTTTGATCTGTAGGTTTCCTTCTGTTGCTCCCTACCACCTCCACACCCGCCCCCCCTCCCCCATGATTTCTTTGTTAAAGAAACTGAGTTGCTCGTACTTTCAGGGCAGAGATTTTCAAATACGGATGCTCCCCTTCCCCCATTTAGGGACACTTAGCAAGTCTGGAGACACCTTTTGTTGTTACCCCGAGGATTGCTCCTGGCATCTAATGGGTGGAGGCCAAGGATGCTGTGAATACCCTACAAAGCACAGGGCAGCCCCCTACAGCAAAGGATTATTTGGCCCATATGTCAGTAGTGCCGAGGTTGTAAAACTGTGCTGTAGAGTTTTCCAGTCTAGGTTTTCATGACAGCTTCTTTGGTGGTACCACTTAACATGTTTCTCTGTCCTTTGTATTTTCTATCATTTGTGAGTTAAATCTCCAGCTTAAGTCAGATTCAGATCTGGGGCTTATGGTGGTGGTTTTTTTCTGCAGGGCTATATACATCAATGGCAGACTGTATTTTCATAAAAAAATATGTACTGTTTATTGATGATTATTGTATATGTCCTTTAATTCATTAGTGATTGCAAAAAAAAAAGATTTCCCAATTCTATCATCCTGTCCTTGTTTATATACAAGAATACTTACATAAAAATAAATTTTATCTTAACTATTTGTTTACCCTGAGGTTTGTATAGGAAAGTCAGGATAAATGCTTGATACTTTCCCTTTGTTTTCAAAGTAATGAGTTCTCTAGCAGCATCCTCCAAAAGTTATCACCGAGGTTTCATTTTTTGGCTTGTTTTTTCTTTTTCTCAGTATAAATGTGATTGATGTGTTTCAACTTAATATTCTTATTGATACTTGAATTATCCCATATTTGACCAGTGGAAACTAGTTCCCAAATACTTTCGACATGACTTGTGTTTTTGTGTTTTTCTATACTTTGTGGTGCAACAAAATATTACAGGATTATCTTATCCATTTTTTATTTCAGACTTAGTTTCACTATTTCTGTAAAGAGTCAAGGCACAATATAGAAACTAGGAATGTTTATTACTACTATATTCATCATTGCTTCTAGATCTTAGTGGACTAAACTAGGGAATAGGCATGTGTGTGTCCAGTTGGCAAGAAGTCCGTTTAGTTTTTTCCCCCCATAAAATGACGCATTTTTCATTTCCACCAATAACTTTATCGATTTGGATATTTTGAGTATATTAGCTATTTCCTGTGTGGCATAACATTGATTGTTCTCAATTAATGTCTCGATTTGGTTGCTATCAACTTTGACTGGTCTACCCAATCATGTAGAATCATCGTTCAGTGAGAAATGTCCAGCGCGAAACTTCATAAACCACTTTTGACACATTTGATTAATCACAGCACCTTCTCCACACACTGCACAAACCTTTCTTTCCATTTCAGTTGCAGCGTAATATTCAAAAGTGTGTGTTTTCTCCCATATTCAATATTAAAATGGCTACACAAAAATTTACTAGTTTTGGTAAGTTTTTTTAACTGCACGCTGATATGACAGCTGTCACCATACAATCTAACAAAACTGTTTCAAATGAAGTGAAAGACAACTAAGCGCTACTTGAGTCACCGTATGGAAAAAACCAGATGAACTTTTTGGCCAGCCCAGTATGTCTGTGCTAGTATGTGTACAGAGCAGAGATAAAATCGATGATCAGTTCATACTAACACTTCCACGTGAACTTTGGGTGTACAGTAAAGCAGTACAGGGTTTTTACCAGTTTACCAACTTCATATCTATATTCTTTCATCCATCCAGAATCCCCGGTCAGGAATACCGTCGTATTTTTGTATCCGTTTTCTCTCTGCTTCCATACACCACAGACGGTGTTTTAAAGATACTTGGAATAGTTATTCTCTGTGATTATGCTGCCGCCTGCACACAGAGTTAGGCTCATCGATTTCATTTTATTTCCTGCTTTTAGAGAGTCCCACTTTCAGTTTATATTTAAATAATTTTACACAATATTGTCTGGGTTTCAAAGCCTCATCTATAATGTAAGACATATACAGAGCTGTTTGCTTTTACCCAAGTTCCCGCTTCATTCTGTTTCCTCTCTCCCCATATGTAGCAACTGAAAAAAAATATGGTTTACTCTTGCACCCTTTTTAAATATATAAGCAAATGTATGTGTGCTTTCATATTTATATCACTCTTCCTTCTTAGATAAACAAGAGTGTGCTGCACATACTTCTCTCCACCTTGTTGTTTTCACTTAGTCTCTCCTGGCTGGTTCTCAGTGGCGCAGAGGGGAAAATCCCCACCCCTTCACGCAGTGGCACCATCCTCCAGTGTGCGGATTTGCTGTGATTTATTCAGCCTGCCCTACTGATGGGCATTCGGGCGTTTTCCATCGTTTACTATTGGAAATAGTGCTGCGGAGAATAGAGTTGGGCACTCTTATAATCATTTTTCTTTTTAACCTCATAGAAGTTGTGTATGTATGATGTGACTACTTTCACGAAGGGAGAGAAGGATGTCTACGAGCTGTTGAGATTGAACAGAGCTTTGGAGCAGGCAATGGAAAGCAAGTACGTTTGGGAGGAATGGAGATGAGCGCTTCAGTGGAGTAGACATTATGTCTTCAAGGGGAAGAAAACAGGGCGTAGGAAGGCTGGTTGCATCCAGGTTTCCGTGGCCTGCATTGCCAGGCCAGGGGCTGTGGATTTCACACTCCAGGCCAGGAGTTAGTGATCTTTTCTGGTAGAGGACCAGATCGTAAATATTTTTACGCTCTGCTGCCACTACTGAACTCGGCTGCTCTGGTGCAGAAAGCAGCCATAGACAATTTATAAATAAGTGAGTGTGGCCGTGTTCCAATAAAACTAGATTTATGGACATTAAAATTTGAATTTCATAATTTTCATTTATCATAAAATATAATTCTTTTTTGATTATTTTTTCCTTCAACCATTTAAAAATGTAAAAACCATTCTTAGCACGTGGGTCGTAGTTTGCCAAACTCTGCTCTGGGCTTTTGGGAGACATAGAATGTTCTTCAACACGGGAAAGAATTGCTGAGAAGGATTAGCAGCCGTGGGTTAAAGAGGGTTTCTCTCGGGGATCCAGCCCAGCTTCAGGAGGCTGTTGATGGTCGCGATGTGAATGTAGCTGGAAGGTGGCTGTGGGAATAGGAGTGGATTTCTTTTCTTTATTATTTGAGATTAGAGAATTATTGGAAAGCGTGGAAGCGTTAGAAGGGAAGCGTTCTGTTACTTGACATGTAATTCATATCTACTTTTAAAAGCTGTGCTGTACAATTACCCACAGGTTCTATACGAAGAGAGAGCCAGACCCGCCGTCTCCTGTCGCGTGTCCTTGGTCAAAACTGTCTCGTTCTTGGCTGCCTCCTCCTCCTCCCACCCCCGCCCCCCATCAAGAAGCCCCATACTGAGCCCCATCTGAACGGTGGACCTTTCGGATCAGCGGTCTTGCATGCCTTGTTTCCTATGACATTTGCAGGCAACTGTTGAGAAAACAGTATTTTGTTTGTGGGAGGAAAATCAAAGATGATATCAATGAAAATGCATTTTCATATAATGGAAATTATTAGAGGCACTTTTAAAATGTCACTGCGGATTCATGCCGACAAGAAGGAGCTGAATACATTAGAAAGTAGGTCAAGTTATCTCATGTTTATGAATGAGGTAAATTACAGTGCAGGTTTAGGTTTATAAAATTGTGTATACTATAGTTTATATGAATTACCCTAGCCCAAATGATATTATACCAAAATATAATTAAAATAAATTGAGTCTGTTTCTTTGTCCTTGGTGGCTTAAGTATTTTATACCTAATATTTTATGGATTTTATAACCTAGGAAAAGTGATGAGCTTCTTGTTACTGCTCACATTTCCTGTACTAAACATAACATCTACTCTAGGGAGTTAAAGCTAAAGCAGATTTAATCCAGGGGGTGAGTGCTTCCAGAACCCTTAGAAACTTTGGAGGAATAGGCTCCAGGCCGAGCCTCCCAGACACCCTACCCCAGATCCGTTTTCTCTTACCAGGACTGGGAAAGCTGCTGTGACTGCAGCTGTGGGGAGCTTTGAATTAGGAGCCCCGCACTTGAGTGGCCAGCTCCCACACTCCCCTCCTGGGAAGAGAAATTGCTTCTCTGGATGCCCATGCCCTCTGCCTTTCCCCCCCCATGGCTCAGTTCGAAGTCAAATGCCTATCTGTGAGCCTGTCTCGTTGGTAGGATCTAAGTCACACTGGGCACCGGAGCGGCAAATGAGTCTGGATAGCATGTAAGGCTTAGCTCTGCTGTCTCTCCATGCTACAAGTGAGCCAGCCCACTGTGTTTGCCTCAGTTTCCACTTGTAGTAAATGCCACTTCATACATGCGTGCTACCACAAGCGCACATTTGAAGGACAGATCGTCAGAATTTGCCTTCCTGAATACATGTGACACATTTTGATAGACTAGTGTAATACCAGTGTTACTAGTTAACTCGTATTAGTTGGTAGTGTTACTGATGACTTGTCAATGGCAGCATTTGCCATGTCAAAAAGATCTTTGTTTAGGTTGGAATTATTGTAACACTAAGAAAGGAACATCTGTGGTTTAACAGTAAAAAGTTTAGTGCTTGTGGAATCCTAGAGAAGATGTTTCATTTTCCCCACGAAGAATGGGAAGTCAAAATATTGTCCTGACCATCTTACTTCGGCATTTATTGTGCTAATCCACGTGTAAGATCAGTGATGAAGCATTTGTCCACCGTAGTATTGCCCACAACTTTCTCAGTGTCAGATTCTTTTATGATAGTGCAAGTGGACACACCCTTTTTCCGTCTGGGTAGAAGCAGTCATCCACAAGTGAGTAACTAGAAGTGGTACTTCAAACAGGAGGTTATTGACATCGAAATGGGCAGACCTGGGTTTAAGTCCTAATTCTACCACTTGGTAGATTTACACATTTTGGCAAAAGTTTTCTTTCTATACCAATGCCTTCTGTGGTGAAGGGAGTGGAAAGCCCCTTTCTCACAGCGTTTGCTGTAAGGTATGGATAATGCTCAGCGCAGGCCTGGCACGCAGTCCGCGCTCTGCGGTGAGCTGTGGCTGTCCGTGTGGGGCATCCCCACCAGCGATCAGTAGGTCCTGTGCCTTTGTCCCGTGTCCTGGGGAGGGTTCATGTGAGGAGGCTCCTTGTGTCTCTTCACAGCAGGAATTTTCTCACCCGTAGTCCTGGGTCGTTTGGACGTTGCTTCCTTTTTGTGCTGTGGGCTTTCTCCTGCCTTTCAAACACCCTTGGATTCCTCTTAGATGTTCTTTTTCCTCCAGGGAAAAGATCTTTCTTAGTGCTTAATGGACAACAGAGCCCTCACAGGGTCACAGAGGTCATAGTAGCTTTTTATTTGTCACACAGACATCAAGACCTCCTTCTGAGGCTTGAAAGGCTGATGGCAGCCCGTTCCTCCTCTCTAATTAGATTACTGATTCCATTTCAGTGATGGTTTTAAGCAAAAAATGGCCTTAATTCCATTGCCTTTGCATGTTTCTTCTTGACTCCATCTCTCCTTTGACTTCCCAGCGGTACCTAAAGTGAAGTGGGTGACGGCAGTCAGGAGCACTTTGGCCCGTATTCTTTAGCAAATCTCCAGAATGGCTGTAACTATGTGGGGTTTGGGGGGAAATGTAGTGAACAATAAACAAGAGGTTCAAAAAGATCCTTCCAAAGCAGTATACCAAGTGAATTTCTATAGATGTTTTCTGTTTAGTTTTTACCTGTAATCTACTTTTTATTCCTTAGGGTTTTTTGGATTCCAATGTGGAGCAGACTTGATTCCCCCAAGCCACTGTTCTTTTGTGTGTGTGTCCCTGGGGAGGCCCCTTATCCCACTCTTCGTGAGTTTACTGTCATGCACCATGGGCAACGGGCCCCAAACATTAAGTATAGTGGAATCAAGCCCTGCTGTGGCATGTGGCAGTGAGAGCCACTCCCTGCTAGACTGTGAGCAAGTATGCCTCCCTTCTTCTTCTTTAATGTCTGGCCTCAAGGACCTTGACCTGGAGCCGCTAATAATTTCGTGCAAACTCTATCTGATATCTTTAACCCTTTGCTAAGGATTTGAGTCAGATGTTTAATACTTTTGTATATTTGAAGATTTGAGTTTGTATTCAATATTAAGTTGGCCTATCCTCTCCTAGATCTGATTGACTCGTTTATTCCTTGATTGAACATCTACAAAGTGCCAGGTGTTCTGCTGGATATCAAGAGCATCATTGTCAGCAAGATAGACCTGGACAATATTGTAATATTATTGGTGCACAGGATTTAAGAGTTAGATTCAATAAATAGATTTTATGATATCTAGTAAAGGGTTTAGGCTTTTTTCCCCCCTAAGAACAATAAGAAGTCATTGAAGGGTTTAAGCTGCGTGGGGTCTAGTTGGAGATGAACTTTAAGAAGACCACTGGCTGAGATATGGTGTGTATATTTAAGGGCAGAAGAGTAGATGTGGGGAGCTCAGGAGGGAAGCTGTTGCAGCAATTTGGGCAGGAGATGATGGTATCCTAGAGTCGGAGAAGAGGACAGATTTGAGAGATGCGTAGCAGTTAAAGTTGTCAGAACTTGGGTGATTGTATGGGGGTATGCTAGAGAGACTCAAGTCATGGACGATCCTCCTACTTCTGGTTAGCCGTTGGGTGGATGTTGGTGCTGCTAAGAGAAGAACTCAGGGAGGGGAGCAGGTTTGGGAGGGGTGGTGGCAGGGCTGCAGGGATGAGCTTATTTTCGAATTGGATGAGATTGATATGCTTGTGAAAGATCTTGGCGGGGAGATGCAGTGTAGACTTGGGTAAGGAGCACAGGGGACAGGCCTTAAGGAGGAGGGTTCAGACAGATGGGGGGAGTGACTATTGTCTAGGGTTATGCAGACAAGCAAGGACTGGGAAGGGAATGTCTGCTTTATCAGCAGGGAAGACATGAGTGACCTTGTCCATGCTGAGCAGAAGCCCAGTGAGGAACAAGGTAAGTAATTTGAGGTCTGTCTGTGTAGACTCCTGCAGCAGCCGTGGCTGTGTGGGGAAGACGGAGGCAGTGCCATAGCCTGGGGGTTTGTGGGCTTGGGTGGGGCACTTTGCTGTAGAGGTGGGTGAAGAGCTAGTGGAGAGGAGTCCTCCTTCTGTGCTTCCTTTTTTGTCACACTTTTGGCCCTGTTATACATCCTTTTTTCAATGCTTTCATTTTATGTGCATTTCTGTTTAAACACACTTTATTTCACATATACGGTTGATTCATTAACATTAAACTCAATGACCAACAGAACTGTATCTCTAGCCTGAATGAAGCTTATCTAACATACTTACTTTTTTCATAAGGCACGTCACAGCCTTCTTGCACTTAGGCACTAGACAGCACTGTGCTTGGGGCCATTTTAAAGAGCCAAATTATCAACAAAAACACAAAAATCATGATACCGAATAAACTGGAGAAAGGGCACTTGTTTACGGCCCGAGAGCTGAAGCAAAAAGGCAGGGTGTCATTGGCTTGGACCTTCGCTGGGAACGTGCATATCAGATGGCTCAGAGTCTTTACCGCTTTGCACATGTCCACAAATAACCAGGAAAAATAACCAGGAAAGTGCTATGAGTGGCTTTTTTGTTTTTATAAATGTTTTATTCAGTGTAGACATCTGGAGTACTGTAAAACATGCATTATCTGTAGATTCAAGGAGGAGCAAGCCTCATCGTCCTCACCGTCAAGTGCGTCGGGCTTGGTGTTCGTGACGGAGATGAACGAGGTATCCTGAGAGTAATGTGGTTTCTGAAAAGCTCCTGCAGTTTGGAACGGGCTCTTGGTCACGTGAAAAGCAAAGCCGTTCACGTTGTAGAACTGAACTTGCATTTCATTGGAGGTCCACAGCATCTTAATTTTAAAACAAATAAAAATAATTCTGTTTGTAGAAGATTTCCATGCCCCCAACTTTGTCCCTTCAGTTTTCAGAAATTTTAATTTTAAAAAATCATATGGCTTTTGGAAATTGTACATTTATCCAAGGAATAATTAAAATGTATTTCTTCCTTGGCTGCTGGGGTGTATTAAACTTGAAGCAGATAGTGTCTCCATCTTCAACAAAATAATTTCTGCCTTGTCTGTACTTTCCAGCAGCCTTGGCCACATGTTCAGAGCCTTCTTCTTTAAAATCTTCATATTCTATTACTTCAGGAGAAATTAATCCATTTTCAGAATCTTTGTGACTCTCTCCTGCAGCTGGAGGAGCCTTTGCCTCTCTCTCTCCCTGCGGTCTGTGTGCGTACTCCACCTGGGCCTGCGCTGAGTGAGTGTTCTGGTTACCTGACCTCACTGAGCTTTGCCAGAGCACTTTATGTCTTGTTTGCTTCCAGGTACTTTTCTCTCCTTCATGCTTAATTCTTGCAACTTGAGTTCCAAGGCCCCACTGAAAGGAATGACCAAGACACCTGGGTCATACCTGTCCACCCACTCTTTAATTTTTATCAACCATTTGTTTTCCTTTCTAATGTAGTCTTTTCCAGCAGGATTAACCAAGTACCAGGGGTGTCCAACCTTTTGGTGTCTCTGCGCCGTGCTGGAAGATGAAGAGTTGTCTTGGGCCACACATTAAATGCATTGTGGCACATAATCACAAAAAGAAAATCTCATAACGTTTTAAGTAAATTTACAGTTTTGTACCGGGCTGCATTCACAGCCATCCTGGACCGCACGTGGCCGGCGGGCTGCAGGTAGGACCCCTGAAGTAGACCGTTGGTTTTGAGGTCAGAAATAAGTGTTTGTTCAGCACTTTGGTCTTTTTGTCATTCCAGTCAGGTTAAAAGGAAACAGGTTTCTTTTGATCTGAAACCCAGGGTGCAACTTTTTGCACATTACGCTGTATTCAGGTTTCACTTCTTTCCCTCCTCCTCCCACAGCCCCTTTTTCTGGTGTATCTGTAATGGGCCCAATTATTTCCTCAGCTTTAAGCTGAAGCTCTTCGTGTGTTATTTCTGTATCTCATATAGGATCTACACTTCCTTCAACATGCATGATAGCATCATCCTCAAAAGCACGTGTTAGATGAAAGATTCCATCACAGGTAATAAAAGGAGATAAAAAGGCATTTCCCAGGCCGTGTGCATTGTGAGCTCCCTTTACGGGACCAGCAATATCCACTAAATGTAGAAAGGCAGGAATTTTGCTTGCTGGTTTGTGATACTAGCGAAGAAAAAGGAAACCTTTCATCTGGCACACGTGCTCTGCTTTCATTAGAATCAATAGTGCAGAACTGGAAATTGTAATCTGAAGCCTGGCTATTGGTTAGTACATTGAAGAAGGTAGATTTTCCAACATTTGGCAGTCCAACAATACCGTTTTCAAGGAGATTCCAAATCTCCCAGCAATCGGGTGTGGTTTAATTCCATCACCTCCCTTTTGGGAGGACATTGTGCTTGGGGCAAGTGATGACAAGGGGTCTCAGAGGCAGTGACAGGCAGGTCCTACCCACAGCTGGAGGCGGGACGGAAGGAGGAGAGAGCACAGGCCCCGCCCCTCTGCTGAGCAGCACATAGGACGGTGGTGGCCCTGCGATGAGTTTTAGTTTTGTGATTACAAATAAATTTGAGTTGGTGAATTTGCAAATATAGAATCTGCAAACAATAAGGACTGACTGTGTATCTGTATATATGTATATTACTACTCCTACTAAAAACATACATTTATGTCTCTGTGGATGTTTGTCCATTCATCTATCGATTTAGAAAACCATGAATTCACACCAATACTTTAAACTCCAATTTAACACCATTGGGGTCCTTCTAGTTTTCAGCTGTCTGGGGCCACCATGCTCCCCTCCCCCATCAGCTATCTTACTCTTTTCTCACATAATGACTTTAAGGCTGAATTTTTCTGGAAAGGAAGGCTGGGAGCAAGAAGGCGGGGAGGTGTGTGATTACATATTATGATCACATTTATATTCCATATTTCAATTAAAAGTAGGATGATACTAGAATATTTTTAAAGCCTCCTTTTGTCCTCATAATTCGAGACAATACAATCAAATTTGAGAAAAAAATCTAAAACTTTAAAACTGATAAGGTGGGGGATTTGAAAACTGACTTTTATACTATTGACTTCTGGCAGTGCCATGCCATCGGGCAAAGAGAAACACCTGCCGTCTTCTAGGCTCGGGGGTGAGCGATGGGGTTGCGAGCTGTGCCGGAGCCTCAGCAGCACGTTGTGCCTGGAGACGCTTGGAGGCATCTGCCTCCCTCAGCACATGGCCAGTCCCTGGAGGGCAAGGGACACTGTCTGACTTATTAGGTGTCACCATAGCCTGGCATATGAAGTGACTGGTGAACACTTGTGACTTTATTTGGCCGCATTCCACTAGAGGGTTATCCAGTCTTTGTCCGAAGTCTTTTCCTTATCTCCTCACGCTCTTGCCCCTTTCCCTTCAGTTTTTCTGGACACTCATTTCTCTTTTTCCTGCAGGAAGCCTTGCAGGCCCTCACTAACCAGAGGGATCATTCTTGAGTTCCCAAAGGCTCTGGAGAGATTTACAACCTAGGAGTTAAACAGCAGCTTCGGATTCCCAAGTTCTACCACTTACTAGCAACTTGGTCAGGAACAATGTGCTGAACTTTTCCCAATTGGTTTAATAATCTGTAAAATAGGGAGGAGCAGTGCCTGCCTCACGTGATTTGGGGAGGGTCGCGTGAGGCAGCATTTGTAAGGGACAGTGGCTGTCCCTCGTCTCAGCGAAGAGGTCAGTGTGAAGGACTGTTGATCCGGCGCTGAGCGTGTCACGCTCTATTCCAGCGTACGTAGGCCCTTTCCCAACTTGATGCTAAACTTCAGATTGGGGTAGAGATCTTCTTTCCACTTCCTTGTTTGTGTCTAACCATCACCCCCGGGGTCCACCTGCCCCCTCCTGTGTGGCCTAGCGCTGTGCACCCAGTAGGTATTGGGTATCTGTTGATTTGTCATTGAACAGTCCTCCGGCACTCTGAGACCTGTCTGCTGCGACATAATCTTGCTAGTTAGAGCAGTTTCCTTGTGTCAGAGTGCTGGGAGGTGCTGATTCGTTTTCCCAGCCTTTCTTCTCTTTTTGATTATGAATCAATATTCTGCACCGCATGGTCGATGTCACAGTCTGCGTCTGCTGGGAGGTGTTGTTTTCCGTGCTCTCTCCTCAGTGTAAGCACTGCCCTCCGTCCCTGCTGGCTCTCTTTAGACAAAGGAGTGTCTGTAAAACTTCCCTTTCTTTTTACCTTTGAGAATGATGGCAATGAATGCCAAGAAGTTCTTAAGACACAGCATACTGCTGATCTGGTTATCTGCCAGCCCTGGGTCTTTATGGTCAGGCCTTCTAGTAACAGAACTGGGTTTTGTGAAACCACAGCAGCAAAGCATGAGACACAGTGGATAATGAGTCTGCCTGCTTTTGAAACCCCTCCCCCTCCT
This sequence comes from Micronycteris hirsuta, assembly GCA_004026765.1. NCBI lineage: Eukaryota > Metazoa > Chordata > Mammalia > Chiroptera > Phyllostomidae > Micronycteris > Micronycteris hirsuta. Next base: position 26,317 of record PVJI01010419.1, on the reverse strand, counting down.
TTCTTTCTAGTAGGAGAACACTTTGTTAAATTAGCTGTGTTCTTTAAAATGTCTTCTCACTGTTTAAAACTGACTTTTGTACTGGGTAGGTGACATCCACTGGCTTGGCTTAACCAATATCCATTCTGTCATTGTGGGGATGGTTTTGTGTTATGTAGAAATGTTGGCACGGTAGTCTCTCCTTCTCGACGGGGGGGTACATTCCAAACCCCCCGTGGATGCCGGAAACCGTGCCTCACACCAGACCCTGTATGTACTAAGTTTTTTCCTGTATGTGCATACATACCTTGGATAAAGTTTAATTTATCAATTAGGCGCAGTAAGAGATGAACAACTATCTGATAACCCAGATGGCTACTACGTGACTAATGGGTGGGTAGCACGTACAATGTGGATACGCTGGACAAAGGGATGTCCAGGGTAGGGTGGAGCTGGAAGGTGTGAGATTTCATCACATTATTCGGGACAGTGTGAAATTTAAAATGCACAAATTATTTATTTTTGGAATTTTCCATATAACTTTTCAGCTCTCAGTTGACTGCAGGTAACTGAAACCATGGAAAACAAAACTGCAGATAAGGTGGGACCACTGTATTGTAAGGACTCAGCATTTGCTCTGCTGCATTAGCGCAAAATGATATTCCAGGGTTTATTACCTAATCTTTTTCTTGAAGATATGAACTGAGTTGTCTGAGGTAGAACTGGAAAGAGATATTAGGGATCATTCATATCCCTAAGAGCAGTAGCCAGAACTCAGGAGTGAGTAGGTGATAGCAGGGGATACAGGCAGTAGTTTAAAGCTCAAGTGTGGGACTCAGATGTCCTTGTTCAAATCCTGGCCCTGCCACTCATTAGCTCTGTGGCCATTGATAATTTGTTGCCTCTCTCCCTCAGTTTACTCACCTATCAAATAGTTTTAATGCTTTTGGTTTTTGTACTTACCTTCAAGGGTTTTTACAACATGGAATACATAGAATCAAGCACACGGTAAATACTTAATAAATGTATGCTGTTGTTCTTATTAATATACTTTGCTGCTCTTCATTATAATCTGTGCTACAGAGATAGGGCAGAAATTAAAATCCACCTTTGCGATTCTCGAGAATGGTCCACTTATGCTCTAGTTCCTTTAAAGTAGGCGATGCTGTGTGTGGAATGTGTTGCGTAGCCGGTGGGTCCTGAGTCCCACAAAGAGCTGATGGGGGAGAATTGGAACTCACACCCGTTGTTGGTAGGAATGTGAAATGGTACAACCTATTTGGCGGTTTCTTCTTCAGCTTTTCATGTCCTATGCTTTTATTTTTAAAATCATTTTTAACTCATATAAATTTTATTATATATATATGTATATATATGTATACATGTATATATGTGTGTGTATATATATATAGTATGAGATATGATCTAACTTAATTTTTGCAGATAAACAATTTGCCCAGCATCACTTTTTGAGTAAACCTAACATCTATCATCTGTCCCAGCCATTCTACTCCTCAGTATTTACCCAAGAAATGTAAGTTATGTCCTTACGAAGACTTGAATGTCAAAGGCAGGACAGGGGCTACAATGCACTGGATACTGTGAGCTTTATTTATAATAGCCCCTAACTGGAAACTACTCCAATGTCATGTACACGGGAAAGGATCACTAAGTTGTGCTATATCCATTCAAGGGAATACGACTCAGCAGTTAAAAGAAACAAACTTTTCGTGTATGTGGCCACATGGGTGACTCTCAAGATAATCATGCTAAGTGAACAAAGCCAGTAAAACAAGAACATGCTACAGGATTCCTTCCATATAAACATTTTAGAAAATGTGAACTAACGTATAATGGCAGAAAACCAATCGTGGTAGTCTGAGGAGAGCAGAAAGAAAGATTTGAGAGGAAGGGTTTATCAAGGGGTACAGGAAAGTAATGTAATGGATATGTTTGTTATCTTGATTGTCACGTTTTTTTCACAGGTATGTACATACGTAAGTTAATCGTATAGTGTGTGTAATGATCTGTCATTTATGCCTTCATAAACGTTTTAAAAAACTGGACCTACTATGTTAAAAAGTACATTCGCTCTCCTGCTATCTGTATCCAGCATGACATTCACCAGCTAGATTAAATGAACACTTGCTAAATTGTTTGTTAGCTGTTTCGTTTTGTTTTGCAATTTGCAGTGCTTTATTAGAATTTTTTGGAAAATATGCCCATGAAAATTTGAATGACTTTCTGTGTTGTGATCAAGACTTTTGTGACAGGTAGAAACATTTGCATTATTATACTGACCCTTTATAACTACGACAGCACTGAAATATTCTAACTATTTTTGTACAGACTTTTCATTTTGCTGCTTAGAAATCCATTAGCCTCTTTTTCTAGTTTTCTCGTGTTCTTCCCCTTTCTTCTCTGCACCGGACCACTCCACCACCGTTCTGCTGCAAAGAACATTTCCTCCTCATTGTAAAAGGGATGCAAAGGAAGCCACTTGATTTGACTTACCAGGCTTAAAAGCAGGTTGCTCAAATTAGTTTAATTAGTCCTATAATTCATTGGTCGACAACAGTCAGTTAAAACTGAGGATCATAAAAAGTTTTAACCTGAAAACACACACTTGAATTTTGACTTAAAATAAGTTAACATCATTAAAATGTCCGTACTACCCAAAGCAATCTATAGATTCAATGCAATTTCTATTAAAATACCAAAGATATATTTCAGATCTAGAACAAATATTTCAAAAATTTATATGGAACCTAAAAAGATCCCAAATAACCTAAGCAGTCTTGAGAAAGAACAAAGTTGAAGGGATCACAATACCTGATGTCAAATTGTAGTACAAGTCCACTATAATAAAAAAAAAAAAGTCTGGCACTGGCATAAGAACAGACACATACATAGATCAATGGAACAGAAGAGAGCCCAGAAATAAACCCATGTCTCTATGGTCAGTTAATATGTGACAAAGGGGCACAAGCGTATAATGGAGTAAAGATAATCTCTTCAGTAAATGATGTTGGGAAAACAGGAGGGGTACATGCAAAAAAAAAAAAATGAAACTAGACCACCAACTTATATCATACACCAGAATAAACTCAAAATTGGTAAAAGACATAATTATAAGTCATGATACCATAAAATTCCTAGTGAAAAACATAGGCAGTAAAATTTCAGATATTCTACATAGCACGACATATCTCCTAGTGCAAGGGAACAAAGGAAAAAATAAACAAATGGGACTACATCAAGTTAAAAAGCTTCTGCATGGCTAAAGAAACCATCATCAAACTGGAAAGGGAACTGACTGTGTGGGAGAACATATTTGCCAATGATACATCAGACAAGAGTGTAATCTCTAAAATGTATGAAGAACTCATATGACTCAACACCAGGAAGATAAATCAATTAAAAAGAGGGCAAGGACCCGAATAGATACTTCTCCAAGGTGAACATGCCCCATAGACAATACGAAAATATGATCACTAGTCATCAGAGAGATGCATATTAAAACCACAGTGAGATATTACCTCACACCTGTCAGAACAGCCATCATCAATAAATCAACAAACAACAAGTGCTGGCGAGGATGTGGAGAAAAGGCAACCCTTGTGCACTATTGGCGGGAATGCAGACTGGTGCAGCCACTGTGGAAAACAGCATGGAATTTCCTCAGAAAATTAAAAATGGAACTGCCATTTGACCCAGCAGTTCCACTGCTGGCTCTATACCCTAAGAATCCTGAAACACCAATTCAAAAGAGCTTATGCACCCCTATGTTCATAGCAGTGCTATTTACAATAGCCAAGAGTTGGAAACAGCCTAAGTGCCCATCAGTAAATGAATGGATCAAAAAACTGTGGTACATTTACACAATGGAATACTACTCAGCAGAAAGAAAGAAGGAATTCTTACCTTCTGCAACAGCATGGATGCAACTGGAGAGTATTATGCTAAGTGAAATAAGCCAGGCGGTGAAAGACAAATATCACATGATCTCACTTGTAAGAGGAATCTAATGAACAGAATAAACCAATGGCAAACTAGAACTGGAGACATAGAAACATGGAACAAACTGACAGGTGCCAGAGGAGAGAGGGGAGCGGGATGATGGTGGACAGAAGGGACAGGATCAAAGAACATGTATGAGTGACCCACAGACATGGGCAACGGTGTGGGAACTGACTGTGTGAGCGGGGTGTGTGCTGGGCGGAGGAGGGCAAAAGGGGAAAAACTGGGACAACTGTAATAGAATAGCAACAATTATAAAAATATATATGTTAAAAAACATAGACTAGTAGGCCCACCATGCAATGGTGGGTATAGCCTACCCACTGAAGAGTTGCTTTTAATTTGTCGGATTAAGAAGAATTCTGACTATGAGACTGTCTACTGTATGTGCACATTGTAGGAAATTGAAGTACAGCAAAATACAAATCATTTATAAAGCTAGAGAGCCAGAATATAAAGACAGTAAAATTCAGGTGAAGGTATTGAGAAGTACAGATTAGCAGTTACAGAATAGTCACTGGGATTTGAAGTACAGCATAGGGAATATAGTCAATAATATTGTAATAACTAACATGGTGTCAAATGGAAACTGGAAATATTGGGGGCCACTTTGTAAAGCATGTGAGTGTCTAACCAATGTGCTATACAACGGAAACTAATACAAAATAATGAACATAAAAATATACTTTTGATTAAATGAAAAAATGCTTTCTCAGTATCTATCATGGTATGTTTTTCTCTTTTAATTTGTTAATTACATTTAAAGATTTTTTATTATTAAAATCATCCTTCTTGGGTAGGATAGACCCTACTTGATTATGCTGTATATTTTACATAGACTGTTGAATTCAGTTTGCAGATACCTTGCTTAGGATTTTTGCATATGTATTCATGAGTGAAATAGGCCAGCAGTAATTCCTTTCACAGAAAGTATTAATCTGATTTTGAAATGAGAATATGTCATCATTATAGAATAATATGAGAAATGTTTCTGCTTATTATCCTTTTTCTGTTAGGGTGAGATTGTGCAATTGGGAGGATCAATTTCCTGACAGTTTTGTAGAATTTTTCTATAAAATCACCTGGGCCCTGGCTGGTGTAGCTCAGTGGATTGAGCGCAGACTGGGAACCAAAGGGTTGCTGGTTCGATTCCCAGTCGGGGCACATGCCTGGGTTGCAGGCCAGGTCCCCAGTGAGGGCCATGTGAGAGGCAACCATACATTGCTGTTTCTCTCCCTCTCTTTCTCCCTCCCTTCTCCTCTCTCTAAAAATAAAAATAAAATCTTTAATATATATATATAAAATCACCTGGGCCTACTGCTTTTATTTTGGGGGATTTCTTAACTATCACATAAACTTCTTTCATAATTTATATTAATAAATGTAGAATTTTCAAAAATTTTTATCTAGGTGGATATTTTGTCTTTTATGTGTAGTTTGTTATTTTGTGTTCTCATGAAAAAAGCAATGATGAATATCCTCAAACATACATACTCATTTCTAATTATTTCCTGTCAGCAGAGTTCTGGAAATGAAATTATGAGTCTAAAGAGTATGACCATATTTAAGACTTTTAAGCAGTATTGCCATATTGACTGCCAAAAAAACCCTGTAGCTCCTGTGGCGGGAGTGCGGGTTTCACTGTGCTTCTTGCCAACACCATGAGCGCTTAGGTCCCTGCCATCGTGACAGAGAACGAATGACTTGCTTGGGTTTGTATTTTAAAGCTGTCCTTGAGGACTAATTTCATTTTTCCTTTTTATTTTCTTGCTATTTGTATTCTTTTGTGAAAAATGTGCTGCCATTCCCTAGCCATTTTGTATTAGGATATTTTATTTTATTGTTTGTTTTCTTAGCCGTAGCTAGTATCTCCAGTAGTAACTTTTGTCTTATGCCGCAGACATATTTTCAGAGTTCGCCGCTTATCTTCTGATTTAACAATGTTTTTATTTTTTATACTGTGAAATCCCTGGTGATTTCAGTTCTCTCATTGTTTTTACTTAGAAAAACCTTTCACAACCTGACTCAAGGAAATTGCATAAATCTTACTGTTTTATGCTTTTATTTTAAAACTTTAACTTTTAATTTATAAATTTCATTGTGCTATATGATTAAGTACGATCTAACTTAATATTTTCTCAGATAAGCAATCTCCCCAGCACCACATTTAAATATTCTTCCACCTACCTGTGGAGCTCTGGCGGGGTTCGGTGACGTGGGAACGCTGTGTGCGTGGCAGACACCGTGTCTGTTCCCCTCTCTGCTTGTACCTTGCCAGCCCGAGGATGTAATCGTTTGAGCTTTATTGTTGGTCTGATGAGCAAGTTTCCACTTTTTCAGCATTTTCTTTACCATTTTCAATATATTTTCCTCTGCAATAACTATTTCCACATGGGGTATATCCCAAGCTTCTAGAGATGTGAGTTGCTCCCCAGTTTTCACCTTCTTGGGTAACTTCACTGGGAATCTCCTGTGAGTTCAAGGGCCTTTCCTACCTCACCTGAACCTTTGTCTCTTTCATCCCTAACAGCATGGTGCTCAACCCTTAGTAAAAAAGGTGCTTTGTGCTACTGCTACTTCATCTACTCTGAGTTGTTTCATTAATCTCTTATTTTTTTTTAGAGGGCACTTGATGAATAATAATTACTTTTTCAGGAGAGCAGTGCAGAGACGCCATATTCCTGTGGCCTGGCTGCAGCAGAGCAGGAGCGTCACCGGAATGGGCACCTTTAAGCTTGGTTCTCACTGCTCAGCAGACGAGTTATTGCATGTCCATGTTGGCGTTTGGAGTTGGGCACAAGGCTTCACGAGGCTCAGATTGTTCAGACTGTCAGTTTATAAATCACGGTGCACCGGCATTATCAGGAGTGGGGTCAGCTGCTTCATTTTCAGCCTGTCAGCTTTCTGCATCTGGAGAAAATTGTACAGCAGCTGGAAATGTGTCTGAGCAGAAGGCAGAAGTTAGCCGGCCAAATCCGTTTGTCGCCTCTGTGTGACGGGTTAGTCCATAGGGTCTGCCTGATGATGAGCATGGTGACTCGCAGCCCGTCCTTGACATGTTTTCCCTCTGGAACCATCCTCTGAACTCCTTTTGGTGATCATCTCCTGGTCTTGGCTTCTCAGTCTGCCCTGGCCCCTGGCTGAGTGACACCGACATTTCACCTCCCTGATCTAGTGTGCAGAGGTACTCATTTACCATCAGCTTCACGTTTACAAAGAACTATAAGCACATTTAAGGAAAGAACACATACAGTTATAGCAGAAGCAGGGGGGTGCACTGGTCACTCTCCCGCCCTTCGGCATACTTCTGTAAGCAGCCCTGTGTGGCTGTCACACCTGCATCAGAGAAGCCACCTGATGTGGCCCAGCTGTTCCCTTGCACCTCTGACTGCTGACCCTCCTGCTCATGATGTGTCTGTCACAGTGAATGGCTCCGTATTGGGGTTTCTGTTCATTCTGGTTTTCTGGAGCTTCTAAATCAAACATGCAGAGCAGGGGAAAGATTTTAGTGCCAAAGGTGTAAAGGAAGGAATGTATACCTTCTAGTAGAGAAAACATATTTTGTAGCATTTAAAGATGGGACCAAGGGCAGACTTTGTATTCTTCCAGATGAAAAGTCCTTTCTGAAAAGAAAGAAGAATCTTAAAGGAGGTCAGTTTCCCCAAGGTGATTCATCTCCCTTGTGATGATGCACATTTTGCTTCTTCAATAACAGCGAGATGTTTCATAGTCACCCGAGACCTTGGGAAACATTTTTACAGAATTACATTGAATTTTAAGCTTCACTTGAAAGTTTTCTTCTATTCCTTCATCCACATTTTGTTTAAATACTCTGATAGGACTATGTCCAACTTCACTCACACCTTTCGGTACAAAAGTTGAGGAATCTGTTTCATTTTTCTCTTCCCACTCCCCACTCTTCCTCACTGCCCATGATAGAGGCAGGCCAGTGGACACAGGCGCCAGTCACTGTGAGTTGATGACCGAAGCTGTGGACCCATAATGTTGACAGACTGAGACTAAGCAGGAGCTCCAGGCTCAAGGGCATGGATGCAACAGCTGTACCTGGTTGTGAGTGGAAATGCCCCTGAGTGTGTTGTGGGGAGGTTCTCGGTGAGGTGTAGACTTCTGCGGAAGCCCGGTGTCCTGGGGCGTGCCCAGCGTGTCAGGACTGATGTGTGGGGGAGCCCGTGTCTCTGTCTGCGCACTGGCGGGACGAGATGGCAGGCAGGCTGGGTGAGTTACACATTCAACGGTGCCCTTGCAAACGCGTTTCGTTATTATGAAGGCGGTTGTTCCTCAGACCTGGAGTACTTGCAGGTATGGAAGGGTTTTCTAAAGCTTTTGGTTTGTTTCTCCTGATGCATTAGTTTTTGGGTTTTTTATTTTTAAATTTGTTTATTTTTAAATTTAATCTTTATTGTATTTTTTCCATTACCATTTAGTCCCTTTATACACCCCGCCCCGCAGCAGTCACCACCTTGTTGTCCATGTCCGTGACTCTTTCGCATTAGTTTTTAGAGTGAAGTGTTGTGCTGAAGATGTTGAGAACCTTTGCCAGTTTTATTTGTATGGAAGAAAAATTTTAGTTAGAAAACGAGTTTTGTGAAAATGGCTCCCTTTCTGGCAAGCATTAACCCTACGACTTAAATGCGTGGTTTATAAACTAGTTTATAGGATTGAACGGTTGTGTTTTTAATTTTTGCAAAATAGCTTGGAAAAGCAAATTAGCATTTCTAGCTGTGGCCTGTTCTATGCCCTGTATTATGTCCTCAGTTTAATTAGATTATTTTGCCTGGAGGCTGAAATGTTTACTTTTTAAGAGAGCGTAGCAATGAGTTAAAAATGTGCTATGTGTTGTCTTTAAATATTTCTTGCGTTGGTGTGAGGACGTAGTCCTGTGTCTTTTGCCTGGAAAATGCCATTTACCTTTTATGTTTGGCTCTGATAACACGGCTCTACTCCTTTAGAGACGTGGGGGGAAGCTGTTGGTGTGGGCTTACTCATGATTGTGGCTTTTCTGAGCGCATCTCCAATCTATCTCTTTACACGAGGTCACTCACATGCCTCCTGATCCTGTTATGATGGCTGTGTATAGAATATTCTGTGTTTTGCTGTTCCTACAGAAAGTGTTTTTATATCAAGGTAGTTCTTGCCAGAAGAATTAAACTCAACTCTTCATTAATAGCGGTAGTGGGTTGACTCGTGTCCTTTCCAAGTTCATGTCCACCTGAAACCACAGAGTGTGACCTTATTTGGAAATAGCCTTTGCAGAGGCAATTACTTAAGGATGGAGATGAGATCATACTAGATTAATCCAATGCTTGGTGTCCTTATAAGAAGAGGAGAGGACGCACAGAGGCACACAAGGAAGAGAGCCACGTGAAGACGGAGCCCCCAGAAAGCTCAGAGAGACAAGGAGCAATTCCTCACAGGGAGTGTGACCCACCAGCAACTCTTGATCCCAGACTTCCGGCTTCTGTAGCTGTGGAAGAATAAATTTCTACTGTTTTAAGGTGCCCATTATGTGGTAGTATTTTATGACAGTTCTGGGGAACTAACGTAACAACCCATACCAAAGGGCAGAAATTTAAGGTGAGCCTCTTCCTGACCTTCAGCTTGAGGTGCTCTGAGTTTAGCAAGGTTTAAACTGCAGTGTTTATAATCAGTGTAGTAAAATGTTCCGTATGCAAGAAACTCCTGTGTTGGTGCACCTTCCCTTTTAATTTGGTCAATATATTGTGAAAGGCAATTTGCCGGAATCTGGTACCACTCGAAGGAGCTTTCATGGTCTTTTTAACCTTCACCTTTTGGGAGTGGTCCGTGGGGCCAAGATGCCGGTTGCCTTTGTTGTTTCATCAAAGTGAATTTTCAGGTTCTTGAAATCTGCTTCGTATAGCACCTCGGGATTAAGGAATTGATTGTGTGTCTTAAGTATTTGTTTGCTCACATTGTCAGTGCTCGAGGACTCAGGTTAGCGTGTCAACAAACAGGCTGAAGCCCTGAGAAGGATGCAGGACAGTGCGGTGCAGCACCGGCCTCTGGAATGTCTGGTGGGAAATGCAGCATTTGAAGCACAATATGCTGCCCCATTGCCATCAGGCTGAGGAGAAAGGAAAGTCAGCACACAGTTGCTGAAAGCAAGGAAAACAGTCTCCCAACACGACTCTTAAAACAAAGGCCAACAAAGACAAAAATGCGGTCTCTTGGTAACATTAATTCAACTTCCCCGTGTACCCCCAGCCCTATGCAGCAGTCCCCCCTTATCCACGGTTTTGCTTGTAGGTGGTTTCAGTTACCCACGGACTGAAAATATTAAATGGAAACTTCCGGAAATAAACTATTCATCAGTTTTAAACTGCACACTGTTCTGAGTAGCATGATGACATTTCTCACCATCCCTCTCCCTCCTACCCAGGATATAAATCATCCCATTTTCTGCTGTCTCCACACTGTATGTGCTACCTGCCCATTAGTTACTTGGTAGCTGCCTTGGTTGTCGGATCAGTTATGTGAGAGAGAGAGAGAGAGAGAGAGAGCGTATTCACATAACTTTTATTAAAGTCTAGTTATAACTGTTCCATTTTATTATTAGTCGTTATTCATCTTACTGTGCCTCATTTATAAATTAACCTTTATCATAGGTATGTATAGGGAAAAAAACATAGTGTATACAGAGTTTGGTAGAATCTGTGGCTTCAGAAATTCACTGGGAGTCTTGAAATAATCCCTGTGGATAGGGGAGACTGCCGTATCCTCAGATGTGCACTGGAAGCTTAAATTGAGGTAGTTCAGGTCCTCAGACTGTGAAACTCAATTATGGAACAGCAGTATGTGCACCTGAAGAGGTGGTGGAGGCACGCAGATGGTGCAGTTTTACCCTTCGACAAGGTGCACTTTGCTTAGGCTTCTGGGAACAGGGGCTCCCATTTCCTGTGATCTCCCTGCCCACAGAAAAATTGGCCCAACATAACAGAACCTTGTATGTTCCGCTATCAGGTGCTCAGAAGGAACGGCAAAATCTGGAGGTTTCTCTCTAGCTAATTCTACTAAGGGGGCCTCCCAGCACCGATGGCCTCAGGACGCAAAGGCACTTTGGAATGGAGAATCGCTCCGCCAGTGTTAGATGTCATGTGTGCACATTAAGGAAAACCTTGCTCGTGTCCAGAAGAAAACATGTCCCATCATCCTTCCCGGAAGGCATCACACACAAGCCAAGCTTTTCTTGGTTTGATGGGACTCAGGGCTGGCATGTTGGGGGGGGGGGGAGCAAAGGAAAGGGCGAGAGCATCTTTTGACTATGAATTCTACAAGGCATAACTTACTCAATTTAATTTAGTCTTCAGGATATTCCTGTGATTAGTAGACATTGATATTCTTAATGCAGAAATTATTATTAGTCATAATTTGGAAAGTGACTATGAGAATGATAAAGTGATTCACTCTATGTTTTACAATTAAGTAATTAGTAGGGACTTCCTTTAAGGCACAGAAGGAAAGAAATGGGAAAGGGTGTGAGTGAATAGTGTACACATGTGTTTGTATATATAGGGGAATTTATTTTCCTGATGATTTCTTTTTTTTATTTATTTTATTGTTGTTCAATTACAGTTGTCATTTTTCCTGATGATTTCTGATTTCAGCCATTTAGTTGCAAGTTTGGAAGGACTGTTTCTGATCTGGAGGGACAGCGGGTTGTGGGGGGAGGTACCCAGCATCCACCCTCCGTTCAGTCCAGTTTGTAGGGTGCGGGTTGGGATGTGATGAGTTCCTTAATCCATAAGCAGGTGCCCCTTGATATGCACAAAAGGGGTGCAGAGGACGCCATGGCTCTTCTCTCTTTCCTTAAGTAATGTAATTAATAATATGCATTAAATAACATGGCATGAAATAAGTTTGTTTACTGAAGACCTTTATATATTCTGCTCTTATCTTAAAATGCAGACAGTAGTGTTTGTAATTTTCATCTTACTTGTATACTCACTGAGTAGTCTTTTCTTATTTAATATATAAATTGGTTCTTTTTTGCCCGTGTCAGTGATAAGAGACAAGAGCTTCCTTGGTCCTGCACTGTATCATGAATAATCCAACATTATCTTAATAAAAGGAGATGGAGTTTGGGTTTCTCTTGAGCCAGTTCTATATCCTTAATAACCCCATAAGCTGTGCACGTAGCATCCATCACTGCCCAGACCAATCACTCGGCCGCCGTCGATGTTGCCCATCGTCTCCATGCGCCCTGCACAGCTGGCTCTGAGCGCCGGCCAGTCTTTCCTGCTCCAGCTGACAGGGCTAATCAGGATGATCACTGCGGCCTCCTCTTCGTGGCACACTCACTAAGTGGATTTGCTTTACTTAGTATCTGTGTGGAGTGACTGTTTGACTGGGCAGTGGAGATTTTAACTAAGCCATCGGCGGATAAACCTGTGCTGCCGCAGAAAAGAATTAAACATTACTATATCAATGGAAGCAAAACTCTGGCACAGGATCTCCCAACCCAGGTGAGTGGAGATAAATCGTATAGCACTTTAGAATTATTTTCAGGATTATTTTTTCTATGACTAAGCATGAAGAAGGCTGCTGGTTTGAATGCATGTAGAAAATAATTTGTTCTATTTTTATGGAAAATCTCATAGCTTGTAAATCAAGGGAAAATTTAGCTTCTCCTCTACAGCTCACCCAGCGCTCTAACATTTTACAAAACCAAGTGTAAGTTTGTGCATGGGCTTCAGCTGGCTCTGCTGGTAAAAAACGGTTGCCAGTTCACTCTTTGGTTCACATATGAAATGTCAGAACTTTGCGCGCTGTAAATGTATCCAGCCTTGGGTTTAAATCATAGCTAACCCATGCCAGCACCCACTGAGCTCAGCCTTTGTTGGAGACAATCAGCTTTGGGGTTACTGTTAATACTACTGTACATACGAATTTGAAATATACATTTTCTTCTAATCCTCTGTTCTTAGCAAATTGACTCCCATGGGACAGATTTTCATTAGATGTAAAACCTTTGGTTTTTGCTATTTCTTTTGAGTTCCTGTGTTTCATTTGGGGGTGAGAACAGGGCTGATAACGGAGTAAAATCTGAGGGAAGGACTCATGCACTCTCATTTTGGAAGATCTGTTGATTTGTCACTCCACTGAGAGTGATCTATCACGTTGACCACCGATGTGAGGTCTGCCCTGAGCTGGTTCTTTGCTTGGGATGTTACTGTAATTTGCCCCTTGCTGTCAACGGTATGATGGATGAGATCCAGGGTTTCCACGACCTACCTCACAGCAGAGGAGAGTGAGGGACCTGATAACTCAATAGTGGGATGGGGGTGGGTGTACCCTGAGGGCCTGGCTTCAACTGGTCTCATAGTAGAGCTCCGTGTGAATTTTGCATTCCACGCGGGAAACAGTGTATTGGTACTGGTTTTCAATGGCCGGTTTAAATCTAACCTTTATTAGGTCCAGAAATAGTCACACTGTTGGACCTGCAGCTTTGTGTGCTCTTTGCATATTGTCGCTCATTTCCGTATTTGTCCCCAGGTTCGATAAAACTAAATTGGTCTTAAATGGCTCACAGTATTACTTTTCTGTTGGATTTAAAAGTTATTGTAGCACTTCAGAAAAATTCCTTGCTTCTTTCCTGATGGAGGAAGCCAACTCTGCTCATCCGAATACGTCGTTTCTGCAGCCCCACAGACAGGTGGGCTGTTTCAGCGCCGGAAGGGCTTGACGTATCTGGGATAGTGCACGTGACTGGGCTGTTTTGTAGCTATGTCTCAGAAATCGGGCTGTTGAAAGACATATGATGTTCTCTTACAGAGAGGCAGAGAGGACAGAAAGTATCAGCTAAGAGGGAAAAAAGGAGACGGAAGAATGGATAAGCTTTGACAGTTTTTCTCTGCTGCTTTGTCAGGTTGTCTTCAAGCACTAGAGTGTTGATTTAATTTCTCAGCTGTCCTATGTGTAATGTCAAAAGTGTGTGGGGGTGTATGTGTGTGCAGTTATGTACATATACACTTGGTGAGAGTAAAGGCAAGAAGAGGGCTATTTTTTAAAGGTAACTTTAAAGACTTAAAAACACCACATTGTGACATCTACTGACCAAATAAGAAGAAACAAAGCAATTAAGAAAGAGCAAGCCCATCTTAATCAGAAACTATTGCCTTGGGCCGCTGGAGCATGCTGACGTGAAAGCTACAATACTTGCACCAGTAACATCTTAGGTTGGTTTTTTGGGGGGGCTCCTGAGGGGAGTTCCTTGGGCTTTGGGTTAACTGGAAGGGGCAGGGGTGTGTATCGTCACTGTGCTGGTCACCAAGCCTGCTGTGGGCGTTGTATCAGTGGGGCCCTTCACGGGAGGACCCATCCACGAATGTCATTGCTCACATCTTACAAACCATGCAGACCAGAACTGTGGGGCTTTGCTTTTTACTAGCAAATGTGCAGATCTGCCTTCAGGCCGTGACTCAGGCCCCTGTCCTACTTTCCTGGTTACTCATGCCTAAATGAACCTGTTAGGAGAGCTCTTCCAAGGTGGAGTCATTTTGATCACAACTGGAAATCTCAAAGTGCTAGCCTGTAGTGGTATCCCCTGCTATGCAGTATGGTCAGGCTTTGATGGCTGCAGTGTGAGATGAGGGTTTTTCACTATCAGAGACCTAATTATTTACCCGTGTAATTGAATTAAAGCTAAGAAGGCACAGGCTGTGGCTAGTGCAAGGAGTAGAAGGAAATGCCGTTTGCCTTGAGCTGGTTTTAGCGGTTTCAGCGTCCATTCTGTTAGAGTGCAGTGGTGCTGGGGAGTCAGGAGGAGGCCAGCAGCCACTGGGAACAGCTAGGCTCCGGTGCCTTGGTGGCAGGGAGAGGGCAGGAACTTCCAGAGCATATGTTTTGGGGGTTGTTGGAGGGAGCATGGGCTGATGCTGATGGGCAGGGAGAAATTTTAATGACGCTCCCTGTCTTTCTAAAGCATGATTCTCTTTCACATTCAGCCTATCTAGGCTTCCACGTTTCTAGCCAGGCTTTCAGACTATGCTCTCTTGATGTAATTTTGCTGGAGACTGCAGAGGTCTGAGTGGGCAGACGGGAAGGGATGCTGGACAAAGGGTTGCAGGCTGCTCACGTGTTAATGTGCAGTAGGGGGAGGCAAGGGGACATGGGGTCTGTAGGGAGGGTAGGCCTGAATTCGCTGTGAAATCTATTTGCATTCTGTCCTGAAGGGGGGGGGGGGGCGTGCAGATGCTACATTCTTCAGTTGCCAGAGGGCGAGTCTGAGAGCATGTGTCTTCCCACTGCCCTTGACTTCAAGCCATTCATTCTAACGGTTTTCAAGCATTTGGATGTTAGCACACACATGGGGACTGGTTGAAAGAAGGTGAAGGGGTTAGTCAAAGAACATGCATGCGTGGCCCATGGACGTGGACAGCGGTGTGGGGATTGCCTTCAGGAAGGGGTAACGGGCTGGGGGAAGGCAGGCAAAGGAGGGGAATTGGCACAACTGTAATAGCATAAACAATAAAATATTTTTTATAAAGAAAAAAAGATTACAATTTTAAATGCTATACAACTACAATTGATAATTCTAATTGAAAATGCAGTTTAATGGAGGCATTGAATAATTTTAAAATTATCCACAATTGTATTAAATAACTATCAAAAATAAAAAAAGAGTACATGTAAGTACATAGAAGACATTTTAATAGGAGCTGGTCATACATTTGAGGTTTTCAAAATGATTGACACTTGACTAATTTTTCAGAGCAACAATCATAGGTCATATCTACTAAAATTGTGTTCTCTGTGGCTGAGGAAAATATGAAGGATTATTTTTGTTGCTTTTTGCTCATTTGAACGAGCAAAGTAAACCGAGGAAAAAAAAAAAAAACAACCCAAACACCACTGTGCTGGAAAAATAATGTAAATAGCTCACCGGCATCTGCCAACGTGGGTCTCTTGTCTCCTGGAAGTTGGCGATCAAAGGCCCAGGCAGGCCGGAGTACTGTTGACTAGAGTGTGGGAAATAAATGAACATGCTCACTACTGACTTTTATTATTTTCTCCCCTAATGCTAAAGTCTTGAATCCCTTGAGACAACCGAACTTAAGAAGCTCAGACTGAAGTTAGTTTTCTCCCTGCTACGGGCGAGGCAACAGCAAGGATATATACCCAGACACATGGCATTGGATGCTGGCTGGCCACTTTGAGGTCACCTGGTCCTGACCACTTATTTTAAACAGGAGGAAAGTGAGACCCAGAGGATAAAAGCCTTGTCCAAGGACAGCGCAGTTCTTTGAGGCCCTGGATTCCTGCACGGGAAGTTGTACACGAGAGCTTTTAGTTGGATCCTGAACCTGTGGCCACTGGTGTGATGTTGACATACAGAGGAGACTAAAGATGTCACGAATCGTGTTTGATACTGGACATAGAGGAGGGAAAGTGTGAGGAGTGTGGCATCCGTTTTCCCACAAGGATGATGTTTTTCCTCTCGGCAGATATTCAGTTATCTTAACATAAGCGTTTTAAACTCCTTCCTCCCAAAATAGAACTGTGGGCTTATTGCGAGGGTTCAAAGGAAGGACTGAGGTAGTTGCTGGTGGTAAAAGTAGCAAGAAACATCTTGCTTTACGCTTGCGTGGGCTAGCCACACCTTTCTTGTACATGCCTTTTAAAATTTCATTATCGCCAAAGGCTAATGCAGTTCTAGTAGTTTGGACCATTTGGTTTCTTGGCAAAAGAGAATTCTTAAGGGGATGATCCACCCTCCCGGATGTGCAGGAAGGAAGGTTGGCTATTAAATTTGCTATATCATTCTGCATTTGGTAGTGTGGAGTTACACCCCAAATGTCCCGGTTGTTTCATCATGAGAAGAATTTATAGGGATGCCATTCCTGTCTTGCTGTCTCTTAGTCCCTCCTGATGGCGAGGAAGTTGGTGAATTTTGAGAGCCAGCCAAGGAGGGGATTAGGTAAACAAGGTCTTTATTTCTGCTTTTACCTTGTATTCATAGAAAGTAATATTTAATAGCTGCAGTTATTCTTGAGATAAGAGAAGCAGTTTGCTGTGTACAGAATCATATTGTAAAACAATGATTTGTACTTTTGAGCGGCTGACTTTGAAATTGAACTGCTATGTATCAGACATTACTTTAAAAATAGAAAGACCTGAATGCATGCCAAGGGTTTTTGCCTCTTAGCTGTACCAGGTTACCTCTATTATTTCAGTTTTAAAAATCATTTATAATGCTGTTACGTTATTATTGTTGTACGTTAATTTTCTTTGCCTTTTCTAATTTCCCAAAGGTTTTGTTCTTCGAGAAAGCATCTTGTCAAAACTTTTAGAATAAATGATTTTTATTAGGCACTTTTCTGCTTGCTGGTTTTCTCCTCTCAGTTTTTTTCAGGTAGGGGTTGGCTTGTTTCCCATGCCTTGTGTCGTGTGGAGTTTCGAAGTATTCAGCACTGGAATTTAACCCATTAAGATTTTGATTGTGCAATGACTTTAGTTTTTAATAGAGAAAATTTACAAAAGGGCAAAATCATATATGAACTATGAACTTGGAAAATGAATAGTCTCCTTTCTACAGTGTGATATAGAAATCAGAATTTTATAATTGTATTATCATACTGAGGCTCTTTACACTTAGAAGTTTAACAATGATGCTAATTGCTCTATTTAAATGCCCTGTTAACAGTTACTTAGTCTTGGTGACAGGTGAGGACTATAGTTTTCTCTTTTACTAATAATTCACTGTATAATTCTGGTGTAAGACTAAAATGATTGTAATTTTGAAAATTTCATATGTCCACTGAGGCTTCCTTGGCCCTTTAAACAATATTTTCAAGTTTTACTGCCTAGTCATCTTGGAGTGCCTTGAATAGGCCCAATCCCAATTAGACAATGCCTTTGATACAAGACCAAAAGTTGAAATAATATTAACACTTACAACAGCATAGTATACAGTAGGCCTTCAGTAAGTATTTGTTGAATTAAGTGGAATTGTTATAAGTATGTATGGGATACAATAGAGACCGTATGCTTCCTCTATGTCCTATAAGAAAAACATTTTTCAAAGTAAGGTCTAGATATTAAGTCAAGTCTTCATAATTTAACCTTCCAATTAAGATCAAGATCTAGGATGAGAAGAAGGATTGGATGTTCCTGTGTACCAGGTATAGGAAAGAAAGTTCAGGAGCCAGCGTAAATGGCATATTGAGTCTCCCTTCCATAAGCTTTGCTCATTGCAGTTAAGTAGACTCTTAGTGAAGTAGTTAGGTAACCATGTTACATGACTGAGCAGTCTGTTATTTCAAGGAGAGCTCTTGAGAGGGATTTTTCTGTGAAAGCCCCTTGGAGGGCCAGTGTACTCATCAGACCAAATGCTAGAGCAGAAGGTTGCTTATTTCTTACAGAATCAGCAGAGTCCTTGTGGCCTTATGGGAATCGGTCATAAAGCGGTCGTGTTCCACCGCACCTTGTTTCACTCCAGGAATTCCCTGCCCTGGTAAATCTCAAGGTTTCCCCAGAGAATCCTAATGACTTGCCTATTTGGTAGTATAACTCCAAATTTTCCATATTTTACATCAGATACTTTGGTGGTGGACGAAAGTTTAGATAGACCTTACCTAAGCTCCACCACTTCCTTGGTGTCACCAAATTTATGTGGTCCCTGGCTGGGGTAAATGGCATAAACATTACATGCCTGGCACATAGTAGATGATCAATAAATGGCATTCCCGTCTCTCCATAAGATGTTGCTTCCATGTCAGACACGCGTGGCACCTTTTGAGGTTATATTGATCCCAAGGTGAATCCTCTACCAGGGGTGTCCAGCCTGCGCCTGGGTCGTGTGTGGCTCAGGATGGCTGTGAGCGTGGCCAACACAAAATCGTGAATTTACTTAAAACATCATGAGTTTTTTTGGTTTGTTTTTGTTTTTGTTTTTGTTTTAGACAGAGGGGAAGGGAGGGAGACAGAGAGGGAGAGAAACAGCAATGTATGGTTGCCTCTCACATGGCCCTCATGGGGACCTGGCCCACAAACCAGGCAGGTGCCCTGACGGGGAATCGAACCGGGATCCTCTGGTTCCCAGCCCGCGCTCAATCCACTGAGCTACACCAGCCAGGGCCATCATGAGTTTTTTTGTGATTGCGTGTCACAAGGTATTTAATGTGTGGCCTAAGACAGCTCTTCTTCCAGTGTGGCCCAGAGACGCCAACCTACACCCCTGTGAGAAGAACCTTGAGCTGAGCTTCAGGAAGTTATCTCGGTGTTAACCAGCTGGGATTTTTGTTTTAAAGCTTCATATTTTTGGCCTGACTTTCTGTATTGATATCTATTAGTTTTGTGTTTTTTCTCCCACGTGAGGCATCTGCTGAAGTTTTTCTGACATTCTAAGGCAGATTCTTATGAAGCTAGGCCAGGGTTCTTTGAAGGCAGCAGTTTTATTTTGGTTGCAGAGGCTGCCTCAGAGCCCGTCTTAGGGAAACGTTTGCTCCTTGAGAACAATGGATATGCTGCTCTTGCATCTTTTCTACTAATCTGCCCACATCTTTCTAAATACGTTTTTGGTACCTTTTGACCTTCTCTACTTTTGTAACATTTGGAGGATCCAATAAAAGGCAATTATTAAACTATTAAAAAAATAAAGGCCCAGGCAGCAGTTAAAACGGAGAGGTCTAATCCATTTATCATTCTTGTAGAAAATACGTGAATGTGTTCTAAAGGTAGTCGAGAATGTATAGACCATTTTAACATCTCATCATTCTTAATTCAGAAAACCTCTTCTGTGTCTTCGAAGCCAGGGCGCTTTGGTGAATTTGGCGAGGTGGTTGTCCGTTCAGTGACACACACAGAGCTGCCGGAGTGGCCGTTAACAGCCCTGTGAAAGCAAACCTAGTGTCACGAGAAGCTGGTGCCCCTGTTTGAATATTTCATCAGCCCTGTTGGCTTCAGCATGTAAAATATGCTCCCCCCAGAAATAATTTGACCTTTTTTTTTCTTTTTTAAGGCTTATGTAATTAAACCACTTTACTCTTTGAGACTGAACGCTTCTGGGAAACCAGCCATATTTCTCTTGCTGGTAGATTGGTCCTTAGAGTGAGTAACCAGTCTTATGTATATTTATACTATACTTTAGGGGCTAGCAGAGTACAGATTATATTATTGGTATCTAGGAACTTTTTGATCTGATTTTGTTGGGTTAATGGTGGTACGTGCCTCTTAGTAATGAAGGCTTCCTTTCATTTGGCTGTTCATTTGGAAGGCAGAGCCCTGAGCTCCACTCCAGTGCTTGAGACACTAGACATCTGCAATTAATTGAAGACAATTTTAGAGCCAAAAGGGAAAGTTCAGTTGGTTTCTTCTTTTCTTGTTCATAAATTCATCTTGTGTTTGGAATTCTTTAGCCTTTCTCCCCATTTCCACCTTTCAGTGAAAGTAAGGAGAAAGCTATATCTTAGTTTTAAAAGCTGATAAAGAATAAATTTGGGCTCCTACCTCAGACCATATATAAAAAATTAACTCAAAATGGAGCAAAGCTCTAAATGTACAAGCTAAAACTTTATAGTTAAAGTTCTTAGATGGAAACAATTGTAAATCTTCATGACCTTGAATTGGGTAACAATTTCATATAATATGACACTAAAAGCAAAAGCAACCAAAAGAAAAAATGGGCAAGTTTGACTTCATCAAAAATTTTTTAAAAAAGAAACTGTTGGGCACCAAAGGATACTATAAAAAAGGTGAAAAGACAAAGTATGGAATGGGAGAAAAGATTTGCAAATTACGTATCTGATATGGGTCTAGTATCAGAAATATAAAAAGAACTTTAATAATCCAAAAATAAAAAGGCAAATAATCCAACTTCAAAAAGGTGTGAAGGATTAAAATAACGATTTCTCCAAAGAAGATAAAGTACATGTGGCCAATAAGCGCGTGAAAAGATGCTCAGCATCATCAGCCATCCGGGAAATGCAAATCAAAACCAGATGCCACTTCACCTACTAGAATGGCTATAATAAAAAAGACATAATAACAAGTGTTGGGGAGAATGTAAAGAAATTGGAATTCTCATACATATCTGGTGGGAACAAACGGTGCACCTGCTTTGGAAAAATAGGCAGTTCCTCAAAAGATTAAACATAGAATTACCATATGACCCTGCAATTCTACTCATAGATATATACTCAAGAGAATAGAATTTTCAGAATTTTATCTCATGAAAAAAGTTTTTTTAAAGACTTTTTAAAAGAAGAATTTTAGATACACAGTAAATTGAGATGAAGGTACAGAGAGATTTCCTGTGTGCACTTTGCTCCCACACATGCGTACCTTCCCAGTTATCAATGCCACTCAACAGCATGGTACGTTTTTCTTCTACTAAGGATGACCTGCTTTGGTCCATCATAACCATCCAGAGCCCAGGGTTCACCTAAGGTGTCACTCTTGGTGTTATGTACTCAATGCGTTTGGGCGAACAGTACAGCCTGCATCTATCATGATATATTATGGAGTAGTTGCACTGCCCTGAACACCCCACGTGCTCTCACTACTAACTCCGCCCCCACATCTACAAGTGCTGATATTTGTATTGCACTTTCCAGAGTGTCATGTAGTTGGAATCATACCGTATATAACCTTTTCAGATTGGCTTCTTCCACTTTGTAAGATGCATTTAAGGTTCTTCCTTTTTTTTGTAGATAACCTTTATCGAGTTGAGAAAGTTCCCCTCTATTCCTAGTTTACTTACCTTTCTATTATGAATGGGTATTGGATTTTGTCGGCAATGATTTTCTTTTTGGCATCTATTATCATGATTGTGTTATTTTGTCTTTTTTTTTTTTAGTCTTCTATAATGATTAATTGATTTGGGGAAAATTAATCAAGCTGATTGAGCTAGTGGATAATGCAGTAGGACCTCTTTCATGACTGTTGGAAGAGCTGCACAAACATGGCGCTGACTAATCATGGATTTTCGCTTACGCCAGATGGGCTTGATCACTTGGGGAGAGGGCAGGCGACACAGATAGAGCCAGACTTTGGTTGCCAGAAGAGGGATCCTAGAAGCAGACCTGAGTTTAAGACTAGATCTTAAGATCTGAGTTTAATGGAGGGCCAGTAAGTTGCAGAGGGCCATCCATACGTTTTTAGAGTTGAGTGAGGACTTGACATACACACACACTTCCCCCCGGGCCTTGGTTTATACGATCACTCCATGGTTGTTCTACTGTTTCCCACCGGTTCCACAGCCAGGCTAGTGGAGCTCAGCCTTAAGAACGTGTATCTCAGAGGAGGAATTCCACGGACTTAGGGCCTCTGATCACAGAAGGTACTTGAGCAGCCACTCTCCAATGGTCCAAGGCCGAATTTGTTTGGACATTAGTTTCTTGTTTCTGTTACAGCTCTCTGGGGATCTATCACAAAGAAACTTAGTGAACTTTTTTTTTGGTCTGCATTTATTTGATGCATGACCTGGTGACTTGAGTTTTACCGTTATCTTTTTTTTTTTTTTTTGCCTTTGCTTTCTGATTATTATGTACCACATAACTAAATCAATAAAGAAGAGAATGGAGAAGCTGTTTAACATTTCAGGGGTGATGGAGTAATGCTACCTATAAATATTTATATTTTCATGAGAAGATGCCTCTCTTTTGACATTTAGACTGGCTCATGGAGAGTCACCATTGGAAGGGAAAGAGAATGAAGAGACTTTTTTTTTTTCTCAGTAAATTTTATACATGTCTTTAAGAAGAAAACTCAGAAGAAAAGGATTTTTTATTCTAATCATTTTTTCTGGGGCATTGAAATATTTAGCCAGACCTTTCTGACCCAGGGTAGTAACAGTTAGGGAAACATGGACATGTAATTAAATGTCTCCTGCAAGGCAAGTAGACGAGTTTGGCAGCTTCCCTCCCATCCAGCTCCCCGTCCCAGTCTGGACCCGGTCTCTCTTGCTCCCCTTATGCCTCCTTTCTTCCAGTCTTGGCTTCAGCCCTATCTGCCTGGGTCACTGCTTCCTGGGCTCCTGGTTTGACAACCACAATAAAGGCTGGAGAGCCTTGGAGCAGCAGCCCAGAGCCCAGCCTCAGTAGGTGCTCACCTGTCTTCCTTGGCGAGGGTGGAGGCCTGTGTAGGGAGCTTGGAAGCAAAGCAATGCTGCCCTGCTTGGAGGGTCCTCCGGCATGCTTGCTGCAGTTCAGAAATCCTGAAAGCGTGGTCGGCAGGCAGAGGGAAAGCCGTGTTCTTTTGCTTGGCTTGAGTTCCTGCAGCTGGTGTGGAGAAAGGGTTTGTACATTCCGACCAGGGATAGGTCTCTGGTGACTATAAAACAGAAAGTTGATTATTACAAATGTATTACAAATGAGTTCATAAATTTTTTTTTTTTAAATGTGGGGCCATGAAATGTTAAATTTCGGTCCAACCCTGAGAAAGCTTAGGCCTACTGAGATAACGGAGCAGACTAAGTATTCCTACATCTGGGGCCTTTATAACCATCCTTGGTGTGATTGAGAGTCAAAGGCAGCATTCCCCTGGGGACTTTTATGACAAAAAAGTGGGACTCAACATGTGAATTCGAAAGAGTGCTCTCACCTAGTGGATTCTTATTTAAGTCAGGGTGCCTTTTGTATCACAAGTAATCATCCATCTGTGGTCTTTTCAAGTTTGAGAATGTTATAGTGAGGTTTGGATTTTTTTTAACAACTTCAATAGAATGCTTACATAGTCTCTTCCATATTTTTCCACAAGAACCCTACATTTCCTATATCTTTAATCATACCATCCTGTGACAAGCATTTTCTACTTGCCATCACGTTTTGTTGGATGGTATGATAGCAAGGCCGTGGACCCCAGAGACAGATATGCCCCGGTGAGAGTCCCGCTCCCCATCACTTAACTAGCTTTGTGACCTTGGAAAGAACATATCCATATACCTCTGCCTACACCAATATCTCTGCATCTTTACCTGTATTTACATGTTCATAAACACAACATACATGTCATTTCCCCACAGATTGCTATGTGTGTTTGACTGCACCAGCCAGCCCTTTGTATCTGTGGGTTCTGCATCCGGGATTCAACCAACCACAGATGAAAAGTATTTGAAAAAAAGTCGTGTTGTTGCTGACATGTCCTGTGTCGTCAGGTCTACAGTGGTCGTGTTTGTACTGAATATGTAGACTTTTTTCATTGTCACGATTCCTTAAATAATACAGTATAACAACTGTTTACTTAGGACTTACGTTGTATTAAGCATTATAAATCTAGAAGTAATTTAAAGTATACAGGAGGATGTGTGTAGGTTATTTTACTATGCTATGTTATATAAAGGATTTCAACATTCTCAAATGTTGGTGCCTATGGGTGTCCTAGAACCAATCCCCCTGTGGATACCAAACAGATGACCATACTGTTAGTTAATTCATGTCGAAATTGTGCTGCTTTTCTATATTTAGGAAAGACATACTAATTAAAACCTGAATTAAACCATAATTAGCCTTGCTAAGAGTATCAGTTTACTAATGCTCCGGTAACAAAGAACCACACACTGGTTGGATTATCCAAGAGAAATGATCATTGCGTGGTTCCGGAGGCTGGAAGTCGGAGATCAAGGTGCCTTCTGAGGGCTGCGAGGGAAGGACCGGCCTCACGCCTCTCTCCTTGACTTGTAGATGGTTGTCTCCTTCCTGTGTCTCTGCACATCGTCTTTCCTTTTATGTGCCCTAATCTCCCCTTTTAAAGGGGCACCTTCGTCATTAAGCCCCACCTCGTGACCTCATTTTTCTTTCATTATCTTTGTTAATACTCCATTTCCAAATAAGGTGACATTCTAAGGTTCTAGGCATTAGGACTTAAACAAATGAGTTTGGGGCGGGGTGGTAGTGGCGCGGTGCAACCAATAACATTATGTTAGTGTTGTTTTGGAGGACAGGTCGGATATCAGTTTTTACAAGTCATTACCGACAGACAACCAAATATTGCAGCCTAGTTTCTGTGGATGAGGCGCTCACACTTGCCGTTTCTCATCCGCCGTTTCTGTGGGATCCTGACCCTGTGTCTCCCTCTCTCTTGACTGTCTTTCTTCTGTCACTTTTCCAGCTTTATCTTCACTTTTTTGTTTGTTTTCAAAATTATTTTCCAAGAATTAGCCCAGGTTGCAGAGACAGGTAATAAATATTGACACTCTCTTAAGATAATGCTTAAAATACTGTTGTGTCAGAGTTCATGATTCCATGCCATCTCCCACGGGGACACATTTGTTTCTTCCCTGTGCTCCTGATGAGGTAATATTCATATAGACAGAATTAAATTTGATTTGTTTTTGTCATTTGGAAATAGAAATGTTATCCATACCTCACTGATGAAATCGGTAAAATCTCTGATTTGTCTTTATTCTATTAAATATAGGAAAACAGTACTCTACAGTACATCAGTTTAGTTAATGTCTTTTTGTAATTCTGGTTTGATCAACTAAGAAGTTCTAGAAACTTGGGCTTACGGAAAGCAGAGTGTTGACATTTTCTGTGTACATCTGCACTTTTATTTTTAGTAAAGTCTAGCCCAAGCCTTTCTTCTGTCTGTCATTTCCATTGTTCACAATATATTTTAAATTTTATGTTAAGCATCTGTATTTCCTCTGCCATTTGTCTGTAAATCTGGTTTATTGCCCATGCCAGATGGCTTTCCCCCATTCCTGCCTTTGTCAGTTCTGCCTTTTGACGTCGTCCCTCCCAGCCTGAGCGCTTGCTAGCAGGATTTTGCCATGGGGTAGATTGAACTGTAAAATCTAGATTGATTGTTGGCTTTCCCAGCTGTTAATGGATATTCATTTAGCTAACCTATAAATCAAACTGCTGACATCCACACCTTCAGATTTTATTTTTTAATATTAATATCTTCTGGGTTGCTCTTTCAAAATATTGATGATTTCTTTCAAAAAGTGAAATCCAGCTTAAGAAAATTTGAAATTAAGAACTGAGTTTTTAGATTGGCATTTCAGGGCTCATAGGGTATAATCCCAGCAGTGGAATTGCTGGGTCAAAAGGCAGTTCCATTTTTAGTTTTCTGAGGAAGTTCCATACTGTTTTCCACAGTGGCTGCACTATGCACCCCAATGTTCATAGCAGCACAATTTACAATAGCCAAGTGCTGGAAGCAACCTAAGTGCCCATCAACAATGAGTGGATCAAGAAACTATGGTACATTTACACAATGGAATCCTACGCAGCAGAGAGAAAGAAGGAGCTTATACCCTTTGCAACAGCATGGATGGAACTGGAGAGCATTATGCTAAGCAAAATAAGGCAGGAGGTGAGGGGCAAATACCATGTGA
>PVJI01010418.1:0-60518 GCA_004026765.1 Micronycteris hirsuta | reverse complement strand
TTTTTTTTTTTCCTCATCCTTTTAGTGCTTAGGTGCTTTAATCTAAAAAAAAAAAAAAGTAATCTACTCTCGTTTTAGTAAATGTCCAGGTGATCAATGAAATTGGTAAAATATGTTGTCTTTATTTTTACTCTGTGATGATAAAATTTAATTGTACATGCCTTGATGCACTCTAGACATACATATGAAGTTAAATAAGAATGTTTTATTTTAGATAAACTTCATGTTGCATCTGTACTTTCCAAATATTGAATTGCAGTCAAATAAAGGGTCATTTCTGCTCAGAGATTTATAGTTTAGCAGATGCCCCAGCTATTATATCTCTCTGGCTTCCACTCTGTATTAATTAAAAGTCTCATTTCTTCTGTCCTTGGCCATAGACCACTGATCTGAACAATTACTCCAGGCAGAATCCGCTGTAGCACAGCTCAGGTGAATAATAAAATAGAAATATACTGCTGTTAATTTCAATGCCTGTCAGCACCGTCAGATTAGAAAAATGTAATATTTTTTTTCCATTTTAAGTTTTGGCTGTAGAAAATAAAACCTTTGCTTTCCCAAATCGTCTTTATATACTATACAATATGCTAAGATATTTATGTATTTGTAATGTGCCCATCACGACACTTCAAGGAAATCAGCATTGCAACTGATTTGTTATTGGAGCCATTTGATAGATGAAGCAATTGAGACTTAGAGAAGTGAAGAGCTTGATTAAAAACATATGTAATGGCGTTAATAACAGTTAAAATATTCTCACTGTTTAACCTGAGCTGGTCGTAATAATAATTGCTTTTCATTTATTAGCACGTTTAATCTCCATAACATTTTGCAGCAATTGGTGGTATTATATCCATTTAAGCAAATTAGAATACTGTAATTAGAAAAGTTTAAAAAAGCAACACAAAACATATCCAGGAGAATGATGAAACTTCGTTGCGTGTCTGCGGTTTGAGACGAGAGGAGTCCACTTCTAACCCGCACGCCCCTTCCATGGCCATCACGGAGCTTTTGCGTGTGCGTGCGTGGCAGCGACATGGGTATTTTTGAAAATACTGATATGATTTTGAATTTAAAGCAGTGGTTGCAAATGTACACATCATCTTAAACCACCTGGTCTTATAGCTCTTCCCTCATTTGGTGATAAATCCAGTATCAAATGTAAGTTAAGGACACAGACTTTTAAAGAGGCCAGTAACTAACTAGGATTTTATCTGACAGAGACACTTCATTGGGAGTCTTCTTTCCCTAACTGTACTCCACACCTTTAATATCATTCGAGAACATTCATTCAGTGTTGACACCATTCACAATTGTGCAAATGACATTATCAGATTGTCAGGCAAATTGAAGCAATTATCTCATGAGTCTTAAGAAATGCACACGTTGACATATATTTGCCTTTTGATAACAAGGAATGATCTGTCAGTTGAAAAGCAGGCCTATCATTGAAATGCTTCTGAGATATTTATTTCATTCCCAGGCAAATGACAACTTTGGCAATAAACAGTGATACTCTTTCACTTGAGGTGAGTTTTAGAATTAGAGAGCTGAGTTAGCACTGGCAGCTTGGCATATATTAACATATGAAAACCCTCAGCATTTTGTCTCTTGGGAAGAAGGGTAATTAATCATTGACAAACAAATTGTAATTCTTATTATGCATAACAGTGAAGAAATAGTATCTCAGCCTCACCAGTCTGGGTTTCATTGTGGGGTGAGGAGCTAAGAACTGCACAGTGGGAAGCTCTGAAGGAGTGTCTGGACATCAGGATCCTGGATGATGCATTTCTCAGAGAGAACAGAGCAAATCATGGTGGGAAGAATAATCACGATTAACAAAGGGAGTAAGACTCTTTCCCACTACCGGGGAGTGGTCCAATAACGGCTATTTGTTTCCAATTTGTGTTTTAAAAAACGCACTCTAGTTTTGTCATGGGTGGGCACAAGTACCAAGGTTCTTAGTAATCATGGGCAAAGGATTGAACACACAGAGAGATTATAGCAGAAAGAGAGAGAGAGCAGATTTGTTAAGCGATAGCACACTCTGCAGAACATAGGAGCGGAGCAGGGCAGCTGAGCAGAGATTGACCTCAGGGGCTGGAAGGCTCCTTTTCTTATAGGGTTGGTATTTCCCAGCTAGCTTTGGTGGGCTTTTATTGTGCTTGTGCAAGTAGTTACCATATTGTTTGGACTATAAGACACACCAGACCATTAAGACGCACCTAGGTTTTAGAGGAGGAAAATAGGAAAAAAAAATTTGAAGCAAAAAATGTGGTAAAATATTTAATAACATAATATTTCACCAGTGTAAATGTAAACAGCCAGGTAAACTACATTCAGACTATAAGACACACCTCCACTTTCCTCCCAAATTTGTGGGGGGAGGAGTGCATTTTATAGTCTGAAAAATACAGTATATTACTTCAAGGTGACTGCACAGGATTTTCCTTGATTGACCAGTGGGGGAGGGGGTCCCACAATGTTAATTTATTATAATGCTATTATAATGAAGCGGGGGTACTAGCACCTTCTGCGCAGGTGCATTCATGAGTCACCATGATTGAGTGCTTTTCTGGGAAGTAGGAACAATTGATCTTAGCACAGGGACTCTGTCCTGTATCAATGTCCTTTATCTAAGCCCTGGGGCACCTGCAGAGTTTCCTCCCTCCTGCTATCACCTTCCTCAGTTTAAGGAGAAAGGCAGGAATTATCAACTTCTGGCCTGTAAAACCAGGAGTTCATGCCACTCAATTTAAAACTCTAATTGTAGAGTTTTATGGACGAACCAGGAGTTCATCCATAAGTGTGGTTCCTGCCAGTATCTCTCTCAGGTCTGCTTGCTCAGTGGCGGCTGGTATGCAGGTGACCGCAGGCATCCTCTTAGCCTGCTCCTTAAGACGATTCAGTATTGTCACACGGCCTTCATTCATTCTTTGTGCCAATATTCACTCAGCCATGAACTTTGCTCAGATGTTGACCACCAAGATCGAATCAGATGATAAATATATAAAACTATGTGTTTATTGTATAGACAACTATAAACCAGCTAGATTCTTTTTTTTTTTTTTTTTTTTTAATCTGAAATATATCCATGTGTCTGTAAAGGTAACCTGGGCCCTTGGCACTCTGCTAGGTCGGCCCTGTCCAGAGGTGTCCTAGAACCAGTTTGGTCCTCCCGTCTCTCTGCAGTAAGAGAACACATGAACATGTCAGATTATTAGCTCCTTTCTTTTTATAGACGTAGACTCTAAAAGTACATTTTATCATCAATTGCAACTTGTATCCAAGATTTACCACAGCAATCGTTAATATCTTGCTTATAAAACTGTAACAGACAAAATTTATTTGGACACGTTCCATATTATCAAATGATTCTAAAAATGCTCTTATTGAGAATAAGAAGAAATCTTTTATTTTTTATTAACAACAGAGTATATGTGGTTTTCAGGAATAGATATTTATGGCCAGAACCTCCAATCCAATTTGGAATTTATATTTGGATTTTGATAATTCTTTACGAAATAATTTCTATGCACTGTTAACTTTTCCTTGAATGAGACTCTCAAATTTGCTCATGTAACAACTCTAACATTTTAAATCTCAAGTATGATTTTTTGTCTCTGTGATGTTCAACATTCCATGCTTCTAAAAACAAAATACTCAGTACAGGTATGTTCCAATAATTTTAAATGTGATTTTTAAAGTAAATGTGTAAATAAATTAATGACTTATTCTGGATCTGGGCTAAATGTCTGGTTGGCAGTAGTATGGTGACTAAACCTCTTCACTCTGTTTTCTTCTGACCAAAACGATGGGCAACTCCACAGTTAAATTAGAGCAGTGTACCAACGAGTTGTGTTTCTACTATGTGTAAGTCACAGCGTAGTCACACTTTAAAATAATGCAGTTCTTTACCATATTTTTCAGACCATAAGATGCACCTAGGTTTTAGAGGGGGAAAATAGGAAAAAAAAATTTGAAGCAAGAAATGTGGTGAAATATTTAATAACATAAGTAACATTTCACCAACGAGAGCCAGGTAAGCTACATTCGGACTATAAGACGCACCCCCATTTTCCTCCCAAATTTGGGGGGGAAAAGTGCATTTTATAATCCGAAAAATATGGTACATGCTTTGAGAAATAAAGTGTAGCTTGTTTTTGAAAGCAGTTGTAAGAAATATTGCAGCTAGTAGAGTGTTACAGAATATGAAATGCAGAAGCCTGCTCTAAATTTAGCGACTAGTCTATTCTATATTGACTAGACAATGACTAGTCAATAGACAATGGTTAGGAAAGAGGAAGACTTCCTCTCCTATGTATTCACAAAAGACAGGAAAAGGGAATGGACTCAGATTATATAGCTACACATAAAATATATATAAAATATATATATTTTCTCTCTCCTGTGTATTTTAATTAGTTTTATTAAGCTATAATTCAAAAAATAAAATTCAACATATGTTCGTTGGAGAGTTGAATAAGTTTAGCTAGTTAACCCATATAGTAACCACTGCGATCGTGATATTAAACATTCCCAGCACCTTAGAATATCCCTTATACCAATTTTCTGTTATTCTCAGACCCCAGCACTCTGCCCTTGGCAAACACTGAGCTTCCAGCTCTCTATCATTTCTAGTGTTTCATACAAATTGAACCATGCTAGCCTTTTGTGTCTGAATAGTTTTAATTAGCATATCACGCTTAAAATCTATTCATGTCGTTGAACGTATTAGTCATCCATTATTTTATTGCTGAGTAATATTCTATTATATGAATGCATACCATTCCTCTTTTGTACATTCACCGATTGATGGTCATGTAGATTCTGTGTGACTCGGGGTAATTATGAACAAAGCTTCAGTGAGCGTTCATTTGCATGTCACTTACACAAAACCATGTACCTTTGTGTGGCATCTATTTATCTTTTGGGGGTAGAAGACCTCGGATGCAGGATTAGTGAGCCATATGGGAAGTGTATTCTAATTTTATAAGAGACTGCAGAATGGTTTTGAGATTTTACCAGTTATTTAGGTGTGCCAACTCCATATCCTTGCCAATATATTTGATCTTTTTAGATATCTGTTCTTTAATTTTAGCAACTACACAATCACTGTAATTGTCCCCTTTTTAATGGGTACCCACTCACAGGTAAGCGTGGTTCCAATATGCAGCGCCTTGGTGGCTGTGCTGTTCAACATCTTACGTGCTTATGTCCAAGTCTATGTTCCTGTGAAAGCTTTTGGTTTTCTTAATTTTTAAATCAGTTTCCTATTTTTCTCTTCCATTAATTTCCCTTCTCATTTTTACCATTGTCTTTCTTCTGCTTGCTTAGGTTTAGTTATTACTATTCTTTTCCATGTCTTAAGTTGGAAGTTTAGATTATTGATTTGCGATTTTTCTTCTTAATATCAACATTTTAGCAGTAAATTCCACTCTAAATACTGCTCTAGTTAAATCCCATAAACTTGAGTGTCCTGTTTCCTTATTTGTCATTCATGTCAAAGCACCTTGCTGATTTCTCGGTTAAATTCCCCTGCATTGGTAAACGTCTGATGTGGCTTCCTAGAGGGTGCTTTAGGGGGGACAGTCGTTCCAGCCAGCCTCTCCTTCTCTCCTCTTCCCGATCAGCTCAGCCTGCAGGCTCCACTTGCTACTGTATGGCTCATTTCTTTTTAGCCCTGAATAATATTCCATTGTCTGGACGTACCTCCACCTTTTATTTATCTTTCACCTGCTGAAGAACATCTCCGTTGATTCCAAGTTTAAGTAATTACAGGATTTTGTGTGCACATGAGTTTTCAATACCTTTGGGTAAATACCAAAGATGATTTTTGCTGGATCGTGTGGTAGATGGATGTTCAGTTTTCTAAGAACTCACCGAACTGTCTTCCAAAGGGGCTGAACCATTTTGCGTTTCCGCTAGCAGCGCACGAGGATTTCGGTTGCTCCACGTCCTCTCCAGCACTCGTCCTCATCAGCGTCCAGGTTTTGGCCGTTCCCATGGGTGCGTAGTGGCGCCACCTTGTGGTTTTAATCTGCAGTTTCCTGTTGACCTGTGTGGAGTTATTTTTTAAGCTTCTTTGCCATCTGCATAACTTTTTTGATTAAGTGTCTGTTAAGGTCTTTGGTCCATTTTTAAATAGTGTTTGTTTGTTTTATTATTGAGTTTTCAGAGTTCTTTGTGTATGTTGCATAAAAGTCCTTTAGTCTATGTGTCTTTTGCAAATATTTTCTGCCAAGTTGTGGTATGTCTTCTAATTCTCCTGACATCGTCTTTCACAGAGCAGAAGTTTTTAATTTTAATGAAGTCCAGATTATCCATTATTTTTCCATGTGTTACGTCTGGTGTTTTATCTAAAAAAGGCAAAACCATACCAAAAAGGGATCATCATATCTAGGGCATCTAGATGTTTGCTTATGTTATCTTCTGCTAGTTTTATATTTTTGCCTTTTACACTTAGGTCTATGATCCATTTTGAGTTAATTTTTGTAAGTGTGTGTGTGTGTGTGTGTGTTTGTATTCGTTTTTTCCCCACATGTATCAGTTGTTCTAGCACCATTTGTGAAAGAGACAACTTTGATCCATTGTATTACTTTTCTTCCTTGATCAAAGATCAATTGACTGTATTTATGAGGGTCTATTTCTGGTCTCTCCGTTCTGTGCTATTGATCTATTTGTGCATCGGTTCACCAGTACCACCTGCCTTTATTAGTATGTATCTTGATATTAAGTTTTATAGTCAGATAGCACCATTCCTCCAACTTGATTCTTCTCCTTCAATGTTCTGTTCACTACTCCAGTTCTTTTGTCTCTACATATAAATTTAGATTTAGGTTTTCAATATCCATAAAATAGCTTGCAGGCATTTTGATTGGGATTTTATTGATTATTGATCCATGATGCAGATTTTTTCTTTGATTCATTTAATCAGGTTGAAGAAGTTCTGTTGTAATTCCCAGTTTGCAGAGAAGTTTAATTATGAATGGTTGTTTTATCGATTGAATATGCCTGGTAACGGACCATGTTTTCCTCCTAATTTCTGTGCCTGATAATTTGTTTGTTATCAAATATTGTGAATTGTATTCTATTACTGCAGGTGTTTTTTTTAATAATCCCTTAATGAGTATTGACTTTTGTACTGGCACACAATCAACTAACTTTAGATCAATTTGAGCCTTTCAGTTCTTGCTTTAGGCTTTGTATGGATGTACCAGGGAGCCTTTATTCTGGGATTTCTATAGCCCCGCTCCTAGGATAATGCCATTTTGAAGAATCTAACAAATGCCTCATTTTCTAGGAGATCTTTCCACTGTGGCTTCTAGGATCACCCACTATTGCCCAACTTGTTTGAATTCTGATCATTGATGGCCTATTACCTACCTGTGGTGCCTTCTGAGGCCTCAGGTAGTTTCTTCTAATGTATGTATGGAGATCAGAATTCAGCCACAGTTTCAAATTGTATGAGCTCTCTGCCTGTAACCCTGTCTTTTCCGGTATTATCTCCTGAAAATTCTACTTGCTCCAACCTTCCCTAACTTCCCTCTCTAATTCTCCTACTCAGTAAGCTCATCAGACTCTGCTGGTAGCCTTCCTCTCTCTGTTGCCTGAAAATTGCTTCCATGCCATACACTGAGGCAATAATAGGCTTACCTAAATGTTATTCCTTCATCCAGGCTTGCAGTCTTTCTAGGACTTTTCTCTAGCGTCTCCATATTTATATTTAACACAGTTGTTTAGTTATCTAGTTGCTCAGCCCAAACCTGTAGCAGAATTGTCTTCCCCTTGGGTAGAACAGATATGTCTTTCCTATCTGAAACCACAGTATGAAAAAAAATATTGTTGAAAATTACGTATCTAAACGTAAACATCACACAGTGCGACCATTTACTTACTTTCTCTGGCTTCAGGTTGTATTCCATGATGCCAAACGCTGTTTTGTTCTTTACTTAAGTTATCATCTGTGAATGGCTTAACAGACTGTTTTGCACACTATATTCTCCATAAACATTGAGTAAAGGATAGAGGAATAAGTGATGGATAATGATACCATCTTCCATAAAGAATGGGCAATCTGTTGTGTAACAATGGAAGCATCAGGACACTGTCTTCATGGGGAGCTATTTTTTTCATTTCCTTGAAGTATGAAAATTACTGGCTTCTTGGGCTGATGATGAATGCCGAAGTGCTTGTTGAACACAGAAAAGGATGAGACCCATCTGTCCTACTTGGCCGTTTCGCAGCCACTACTGTCATAGGAGAGTGGAGTAAGTCCATCCGATGGCTTGCGTTTTCATCTTACTGTCGCCCTTGACTAACTAAACATACGGCTTTGGAGAGGACACTTCAGCTCTTTGTGTCTAAGTGTACATCGTACAAAATGAAGTAGTTGGACTAACTAAAGTATCTGCTCACTCTTGAGCACTTGGTCAACGCTCTTAGAGACAATATTTCTTTCCTCACTTATTCATTTTTATTAGAAGCACTTGCTGGAGAGGGTTGCCTCATATTGTTCTTTTCATCTTGCCTTAGTGAGAACATAAAAAGAGAAATGACTCAGAGAGAAGAAGTAACAAAAATATCAATAATACAGGATGCAATATAACTTTATTGTATTTGATATGACTTTTCAGAGCAAAGATACAGCTAGCAGAAAATTCTTTATCTGGTCATTAGTTCAGTGTTCCATAGAATAAAGTACTTGAGAGCTATAAAACTGGGCTATATCATTTGATTTGAGAGAGCTGAATATGAACTTGTTAACATATATTACTCAACAGAAATTTTACATCTACTTCGAAGGCTTGCATAATTAAGTATATGAGAATTACATATAATACTCTATTTGTCTCATTTCACATGTTACTTTTAAAGTGTATTCCTTAAATTGTCCCCAGGATTGCCTTTGTATTTTGGGAACAGTAGACTTTTAGTAACACTGTAAGTTTGTAGTATAATAGCAATGAGACAAGCCATATGTATATAATCTACTTGTTTTATAGTTAGCACTCTGCTGATTTATCCATTATATTTTATTATAAGACAAGACAAAATTATTATAAAACTATAATTCTACGTATTTGAGTTCTATGTTTTTAAAATGAAAGTATTACCACTTCTAACTCTGTTGGGATATTGGTGGGGAAAGAATGTGCTGAGATTATTTTCTTTCTTCTTATCATTATGGTTATAAAACAGGCAAAAGTCTAGTTAAACATTGTAATTTTGTTTCAAAAGTCTTCGAACTAAACATTTATTCATTTATCCAAAAAAATAAGAATGAACATCAATCACTAACTAAGGTATCGCAAATATAAAAACAAGCAAACTAGACGAAGTATCAGCCTTTGCAGGACTAGTTATCTATTGGAGTAGATAGTAGACAAAGAAATAACATAGAAATAAACGTACAGAGTTGACAGCCATGTGAACTTTGAGGAGAACCACCAGGGTCATACGAAGTGATGTATGTGGGCTGAAGGACAGAGCTAGTGCAGGACAGAACATACACAGATCATGCACAGATATGTCTCCCACTGATGTGGCTGCTCTCTCTTTTCCAGAATTTAATTCTTCCTACTTGACATCTCCATCTGGATATACTACAAACCCTTCAAATGCACCATGAACAAAGTCAAGTCTGTCATTTAATGCATACATTTTCTAAGCTTAGCCATATTCCAACTTTCATGATTGACTCATACTGATTTACCACCAAAATATCTCAAGCATATTCCCTCTCTCCAGCTCTACTTTGAGGTGCTTAATGGATGTCAGATTTTATGCCATACATTTTTCCAAGTTATACATATATAATCTTCACCCCTGGGTAGTTACTGTTAATGCTTGGCTTTTGGATTCCAGAACTTGCTTCTATTTTTTTTAAGATTTTATTTATTTATTTTTAGACAGAGGGGAAGGGAGGAAGAAAGAGAGGGAGAGAAACATCAATGTGTGGTTGTCTTTCAAGGGCCCCCCACTGGGGACCAGGCCTGCAACCTAGGCGTGTACCCTAACTGGGAATTGAACCAGCAACCTCTTGATTTGCAACCCGCGCTCAACCCACTGAGCTACACCAGCCAGGGCCAGAGCTTGCTTTGTAAATCACTATTCTTTTACAATATGTTTTTTGAACTGATTGACATGCCTGAAATGTTGGCCTGTCATGCACAGCATTGCTAGATCACCAGTTTTCTCTCTGACAGTCTTCTTTGAGACTCCCTGTCGTGTGCATCTTCAATACAGAAAACCAGCTGGCCATAGTGATCACCTTCGTCCTTGAAAAAAGAATGTGCTATATATGCTATACTTAGAGCATGCATATATGTGATAGCTTATTATATGCATTACATATGAGTTATAGATAACATCTATCTACATACATTTATCTGCACATGCATTTCTTCAAGGACACAGGTGATCACATTGATTGGCTTATCACTGTATGTGTATTTGGCCTCACCTTGCATCCATGGAGTCACTGAGGACTAGAAATCTGTATTTTTCATATTTCATGTGATTGTGATGATCAGCTAACCTTGTGCAGCTGTGGGTTCCGGATTGTCTGAGCTTCGTACTATGAGTCATATCTATTTCAAATGCTGCCACAAGTTCCACCTTTTTTCTAACCTGTGTTCCAATATCTCTGAACAATACTCCTCAAAAACACCATCTTTTCCATGATTCTGTAATACTTTTCAAAAATAAGTCTGTCTGGAACAACACCCATCTTTTCATTTAATGAGCAAGTTCCTGCCATGGCTGTCAATCTAATGTGCATTCCCTCTTATAGGAAGATTTCCTTTTCTTCTCCTTGCGTGGCTTTACAGTTTCTTCTCCTATTATGTCCTGTGGAAAGGATTTGATCTAACAATTATCATCAGTCTCTGCTCCCCACTGAAGGAGGTATTAGATGGAAGATTACGTAAGAGCAGGGAATTATTGATTCTGGTGTCCACTCTAAGACTTGCCATTCACTTGCTTGTGGTGATGATGATGATGAGGATCACTCAGGTGGAGCCAATACTACATACATTCAGTTTAACATATTTAAGCAAACATGCTCACCCCTAAAACAAGACAAAAATTTCTACAGAACTACAAATAAAATACAATGAACTCCATTGAGTCAAGCGTGAAAGAAGAGGGCTCAGAAGGGATCGTGGTGAAACCAAGATTGATTTATCTGCTTATTTTTCTTTCTGCATATGAGATATTGTACGCGACCTGGACCGATACAAACCTCAGAGCAAGAAGTGAGTCTAGGGAAGTGGAAATGGAAAACACAGAGGTGGAAAAATAGATTGAAGGATAAAACAAGTAGGACTGTGAATTCTAATTTCTGATATACACTGAGTAATTTCAGTTCTCATTAATATTAATCATCACAATCATCTAAGAGATCAATTGTGTTCTCATTTTCAAGACAAGAGAACTGAACCAAGAGATTGAGTGATTAGTTCATGTTTATATCATCACTTGCTGGTGTAGGAAGGGCTCAAATTTATATTTAAATCTCTGTCATTATTTTTTCTCTTCCCCCATAATTTTTCCACTTGAAACTCTCAGGTAAAAACTAAATCTTTGGTCAGGAGTCAGACAATAAACAATGAACAAAGTAAATAACTAATGATTATAGTATGTTAGAATGTTATGTAGCACAGATTATAGACGCATCCCCATTTTGAAACTGTAAAATACTTTATTTCTAAAGGGAAACATCTTAGTACAGAGAAGAGAAAATGGGTTTAGATGTAGAAAAACTTAGGTTGGAATTCTAGCTCTGTTCTAATTAGCTATATAAGATAATTTCTCTAAGCCTCTGTAGGTACACACACATACACACATGTGTGTATGCATATTTGCATATGTATATTAGGGAGGGATAATAATACCCATTTCATACATTAGTCATAAATCATAGAGGACATACAAGGAAAATAAGCACAATCATGTTATCTCTAGATAAAGAACTTAAGGTAGGGTATTTTTATTTTATTGTTTTCCTGCCAACAATAACAGTTCTCTGGAGGGAACTGGCTAGTGTGAACATTCAGTGTTTAGCTTGTCTTCTGAACTGTTTGGGTAGTGGAATTATTTTAGTTCTGTAGTGGTTGTTTGTTCTGAGATGACTGTGGAGACCAGAAGAACATCTCGGGGTAAGCAGGGATCCCAGCCAAACCCTCTCTGAACATCTACAACACTCTCTGTTGAACTAGATGTAGTTGCTAATAGTTTACTGACTCCTCCACTTCCTCTTCCTACTTTCTCTCCTTAGGTCTTGCCAAGTACGCTGTGTTCCACAGCACTTCTCACAGGTTACTCCAAAAAAAAAAAAAAATGGGGCAAGTGAAGAACAATTCTTTGGCCCATGGCAATGATTTTACCCACAACTTATCAGAATCCCACTTAATGTAGTCTTAAAAGCAAACAAAAAAAGAAAAAGAAATATCAGACATGGAGTCACCAAAAATGGCTTCCAGTCCCATTGCTACTACTAGATTGCTTATCTGCATAGATTGTTTTTCTAATGCACCCGCATTCCTTAGTTCTTTCCCGGTGTCTAGAAGCCAAGAGACACAAAGCCGAAACCATCATTTCTCCCAGAAACTGAACTTTTCCATTTTCAGAGCAATATGATTTAAGGGGAAAAAATCAATAACTCGACTCCTGTTGGAGGGCTCTCTTTTGGCCCTTCAGTTCTTTGTTTCCACGCCATGCTGTGACATTATGTCTCACTGCAAGACTCCAAATAAGAGAGCTATCAGTATGGCTTGTGCTGAAAAGGACCAGTTTATCCCTAAACTGGGGCTCCTCCTGGGTCTATTCAGAAATATTTTACTTTCTCCCAGTGATGTTTTGTTACTATTCTCTTTTTTTTTTTTGTGCTTGTTCAGATAAATAGGAAAGGGCTGGAGAAAAAGAGATTGGGAGAAAGAGACAACCATCAAAACACAAGTGGAAGTTCGCTGAGTAAGTAAGAGAATGATATTCTTACAATTGGAGAGGTTACATCTGTTAAATTTCAGGGCTTGTACTTGGACCTGGACCTCTGGGATTCTGAAACAGGTTTTATTATTATTATTATTATTATTTTAATTTTCTATTTTAAGTTCTGCTTGATATGATAATCGTAATGCCCCAAAGTTCTGGATTGTTTTGAGCTGTGCTAATTTAGAAAATTTCCTTCTATTTAAATGTGCAGAAATCTAGTATTTTGTGCCCAAAGTAGAGCCCCCTTGTGCTTCAAGCATGAAGCAGAACAATCAAAAACCCCAATCAGACAAGTGTAACTGTTGTTCTAGAAAATAAGATGCCAGACTTTATTTTCTTATGTGATTTACCCTCTTGCTCCCAATAACAAGCTAAGTGAGGTATTGGAATGCAGAACCAGTGTCTGATTTGCCTTTGTGCTGCGTGCTGGGTGCTGTCCTCATGCCCCCCTAAATATTTGGAAGTCTGAATGGAACATGGACAGGAAAATAAGCACAAGGGCAGGGTCATAAAGGATGAGTTATTAAATTACAAACATTAGGTAGCAGGTTATTGCTCCTCCTCTAGCTTTAAAAGAAAAGCATCTGACATACAGTCTCTGAAAACAGTGGCAAATTTTACCAAATCCTGATTTTTATCTTTTTTTTTTCTTGAGCATCCAATGAAGTCTTTGAGCTAAGGAGGAAAACATGGTCCATTATCTTGGAAAAATGCCTTTGTTTTCTAGAGTAGCAATAACTGGCAGTCTTCCTGTTCTCTGTCATAGAGTTTCTTAAACCATGGTGCAAAGAGCACCTGCAAGAGCATTACCTGAGAAGTTAATTAAACACGCTAGACTATAAATGAAAATCCTGGGGAGACTGTGTCTGATTCTTGTGTACAAAAGTGAGAAGTCTATTCTACCACTTAGCTCAATACACTATAAAACCATAAGTAACGTGAGGTAAGCAATGGATTCAAAATAGGTTTTTGAACTGTGTTCTGAATTCCAAGTGATGGTGCCTTGGTTGCTTCAGTTTGCTCTGTTGAATCCATGTGAGCTTCTGCTCTGAGACACTGTCCAAATACCACGCGGACATACACAGTGATATGCGTCTTCAGTGCTGGGTGGTGGGAAGCATTGGCATACCAGAATTAGGTTTGATTTTTAGGCCCAAGTAAATTTAACTTCTGGGTCTCATTTTCCTTTACTGTGTGGATAATATTGAATTCTTCTCACATTTTAAAGAGTAATTACCATTATGTATGATATCATGGGTATGCATCAAAAGTACTTTATTCTGTCAGGCAGGTGCTTTAATAGTAGGCTGCCAAAATCCTGAGAAGCCAGCCTTCTAAATAACATGGCTCCCATTTCATTTCCCCTCAAAAATTGTATGTCCATCACCTGGTATGGGAGATGCTGGAGCTAGAATGATGTTCTTTTCCAGAGTCGAGCCTGATGAACACTTCTCTATAAAATATTTAGCAATAAACAGTATTCTGGGACCAACTAAGTTTTAGAGATTTGCCCATGTTAGCCCTTTTTAAAAAGTTGATAATGCTTACTTAGCTATAAAAAAGTAATATAGAGCGAGCCTTTAATTCTATTTGAATGCACATATTCTCAAATACAGTGAATCATTGAATTATTTTATTTCAGTTAACAACATTTCAAAGACTTCTCATTTTGAAGAATACGGTTTTGTAAATGGTAGTTTCTAAGTCCATGGAGGAAATCTGCCCAGTCCACGCTCCCCCAGGTATCCTCATGCCTGACTTTAAAAGCTCCTTAAAACAGTCATTTGCACTGTTTCTGAAAGTCAAAGAGTAAAGAGATCACTTCTTTTTTTTCCTGAGCATCATGATCTTGGCATTGATTTCCAGTGATGAAACCCCAAGAGAAAAACGTCAGCCTTCAAATGAGCTCATCACCTATGATGGTCGTTGGTCATTGTTGAAATTGCTACAGATATATAGTTTTGTGCTGTTTCGAACTCCTGCAGGAATGTTCAAGTATCATGTTCAGAACATAACCTGTACTCCTAAGTCGTGTTAATTGTCCCTTGCTTGACGCAAAAGGTCTGAAGCAGAGGCACCCAGCAAAGAAGGCATTATGAGAACAGTCAGATGAGATACGTGAAGACAATTAAGCTCAGTTCTTTATGGCTTCTTTTTATTCTTAGCTTTGAAATATATCTTGCCGTTTCTTGCCGTAGAATCATTTGGATTACTGGTAACATAGCTGGGGGTGGGGGGGGGAGAGATATTTATTAAAGAAACAAACAAGAACAAAGTCATAAATCTAGTTCTGTTCTACCATGTGGAAATAAATTGAGGGACTATAAAAAGTTTGCATTGTTTGCGTTAGAATTTTTACAGAAAGTGTCGTTAGCATTTTTTTTCCTGCAAATACGTCTTTGTTGTCATATTTTAATTGTCCCCATGGGACAGGTTACAGGTAATTAAATCAACTCTCTGCAGCAAATACTTTGAAACATGTTCAAGAGCCCTCTAGTTTTTATATGACCTTTGAGAGAAGCACTTTGCAGTTGATGTAGTTTGTGTTTTTGTTTGAGGGTTCTCTTTGAAGAAATATATTAGCATCTATCTCCCTAAAGTTTGCGTTCAGATAACCTAAGGGACTCTTGGCCATGTGTGTTTCTTCTCAACTGGGTGCTTCTTGAATTGGGGATTCCACTTAATTTTCCCTTAGTTTCATCAGTAGAGCCAAAATGAATGAAAGTGCATAGTTTACTTCACCGTCCTCAAGAATGACTTATGTTCAGTTTAAAAACCACATAGAGCAAATCATTTTCTCAAAAGGCAGTAGCGACCCTTATGTGTGGAAGAAATATAATGACATGATGCTCTTCCAGGAGCTCTAGCAGTTTCAGCCACAGGAGAATCTTTAAAAGGGCTGGAAAATACGTGATTCACTCTCTTCCCCATTTTTGTTTTCTTTTTCTATTCCTATACTGCTGAATCTCTGGCTAATCCCAACATGTGAATTCTTGTATCAAAAAGTTCTAAAATCTTGAGCAATTTTTTTTGCCTGTAACTTCTGTCCCATATAGGACTCTGTACACAGCAGGTTTATGAAAATGCTTACAAATTAAGTAAAGTGTTTCAGGGAAAGGGGTAGACCTCTGGATTTGAAGTCAGAATAATCCATCTTTTCCACAAGTAAATTTTGGTAAAATTAGAGCAAGTAAACAAATCCATCTACATTTTAATCTTAGTTTTCTTTTCTGTAAAAGAAGACTTGAATTCCAGTGTTTGGTTGAACACAGAACATTAAACAGTGCCTTTTCTTGACAAGACACAGGCATTTGTTTGTTGTTGCATAGTTGTGGAGCCTGTTTGACAGGCTGGGAAAGACAAGGGAGACCGCCCTTCCCCTAAAGAAACCTGCTGTGAGGGTAGAAATCCATACCTACACACTTCATTCTCTAAGCATTGGGCTTTACTTCAGAGTGTTCCATATATTTTAGAGGTTTCTTGTGATTGTCATCTTTCACGATGCTGCACTTAATCTTTAAATTGACTTTTTTAAATTATAAAAGTACAGCCCCAGCTGGTGTGGCTCAGTGGATTGAGCGCGGGCTGGGAACCAAAGGGTTGCCAGTTCGATTCCCAGTCAGGGCACATGCCTGGGTTGCAGGCCAGGTCCCCCGTGGAGGCCATGTGAGAGGCAACCATACATTGCTCTTTCTCCCTCTCTTTCTCCCTCCCTTCTCCTCTCTCTAAAAATAAATAAATAAAATCTTTAAAAAAATGATGAAAGTAGTACATGCTGATTGAGAGGAAATGACATGAAAAGGAAAGCAATGATGTCCATGATTTCACTATTTTGAATGAATGAGATTTGAATGAGCTGTTAAACTATGAAAATCCTATACTGAGTTTTGAATTCCCATACTACCATTTGACTGTATATGTATATTCATAAATGATGAATATCTGCATTTGGATAGGAATGAGTTATCCAAATTACCATATAGGGTCCGATTTATATATAAACATGTGTTGTGATATATTCATGTTATTTTCCTATGATATCAAACATGTTTTAATAGCAGAAATTTATTGGTTGCAGACTATGTGGCTGTACAAATGAATAACGATATAATTCTATTTCTTTATACTTTCATTTTAATATATGATTTATATAAAATTAAGATATTTCTTTAGAAAGTGTTCATAAAATTATATTCATAGTATACATAGACATATAAAGACAAACTCTAAAATATTCTTTGCATTTTTTATAATCTATCTTTTGTGGAAGTATTATTCTCTCTCTCTTTCTCTTCCATGTTTTTCTGTGAGAGAGAGTTTTCTTTTTTTTTTAAAGATTTTTTTCATTTTTATTTATTTTTAGAGAGAGGGGAAGGAAGGGAGAAGGAAGGAGAGAAACCTTGATGTGTGATCTCCACTTGCATTCCCCCTGCTTGGGATTTAGCCTGCAACCCAGGCATGTGCCCTGCCTGGGAATTGAACCGATGACCCGTTGTTTTACAGGCTGGCGCTCAATCCACTGAGCCACTTCAGCCAGGGCTAGTATTTTCATCTTTTATGTCTCAAGAACTTCTTTACAGGTTACTTTTTCTTTTGAAACATTTGGACAAGAAAAAGTTTATCCATGCCATTATTGCCAGTAGAAAGGGTTTGGATTCCCCCTTTTTTCATTACTATCACTCTTTGCCAAAATACTGTTAGAATAATAATCTCAGGCATTAGGCTAGATAGGACCTTTCTTCATGAGCCCAGGCATAAGTGTATTTGAAACGGCTCGCAATTGTATCTGATTCTGGAACGGCTCTTGGAGGCTGTGGAAGCAAATATGTTGCTGGATAATTCTGAAGTGGTCTAAAATGTGTTTCTTAGTAGAAGCATCACAAGCTAGAATACTGGAATATATTAATAGGATACTATTGAAGTACTGATGTGCCATGCTTCATCATCTTGTCTTTCTGTGCCTGTCCCACAATCACTTTGGCATCACCAAAAGCAATGCGTAGGACTGTCCGCTTACACCTCCCTCACTGACATTGCATGACAGTAAGGTTTCATCTCTAATCGGATGTACATAGAAGGATGAGAGTCTAACTGGGGTGTGGCACAAGCAGTAGCTCCCTAAATGTTTTCTAGCTTCAGAAATCAGCTCACTCAAAGTAGTGATGAGAAACCTTTTTTATTGCCCAACCTTTTACCCAGTCAGAAAATAGTCCTCTGAGAAAGTGTGAGGCATGGGGACAGGGATATATGAGGTGT
Organism: Micronycteris hirsuta; assembly: GCA_004026765.1. Classification (NCBI taxonomy): domain Eukaryota; kingdom Metazoa; phylum Chordata; class Mammalia; order Chiroptera; family Phyllostomidae; genus Micronycteris; species Micronycteris hirsuta. The sequence continues at coordinate 42,266 of PVJI01010418.1, read as the reverse complement.
GTCTGGAAAAACTCCAGCCATTGTTAATATAACAAGAATGGTTTGCATGACATTGATGTAACCTGGCAGCCAAGGAGAGTGGACTGGAATGCACATGCGTGAACAATGATGACTTCACTGTACTAGTCAGTGGGGGTGGGAGACACTGTTGATGAGCATGTGTACTGTGTGGCCATCACATTCAAAATGACTGAGCGAGTAGAGCAACAAATCTGCATCAAATTTTGTGTTAAGCCTGAACAGTCATCCACAGAAACTATTCAGATGATTCAGAAGGCTTTTGGGGACAATGTAATTAGTTCAGTGGAAATAAAAATGTGGCACAAATGCTTCAAAGATGGTCAAGAATCTGTTGAAAGTGATCCATGTTCTAGAAGGCCTGCAGAGATTTTTTGGGAAACATCAAATCACCCAGGTGACTCAGCCCAACAAACAGCCCAGATTTGGCACCCTGCAACTGCTGGGTTTTTCCAAAACTAAAGTCACTTTTGAAAGGGAAGAGATGAGATTGAGGAAAATATGATGGGGAAGTGGATGGCGATTCCAAGAAAGGATTTTGCAGAGAGTTTTGAACAGTGAAAGAGATGCTGGGAGAACTATGTGAGGTCCCAAGGTACCTACTTTGAAGGGGACTGAGGTGTCATTGTCCTCTGTGCAATGTTTCTTGTATCTTGTATCTTCTTTAATAAATGTCTCTATTTTGCATAGCACATGGCTGGATACTTTCTGGACAGTCCTTGTATATCCTTGAAAGACCCATAAATTTCATTTTTTCCCTTTTTTCTCTGCATAATGCATAGTCTAATTCTGATCTGCTTCAGACTTTAGTTAGTGGAAATTCATCCTGAGATTCCCATGGAGCAGATGGATTATTAACCAATGTTCCTACTTCAGACACGTGAGCTAAGTGGCAATAGAAATGCCATGCTTCTGCAAACCCATTTCTTTTTCCCCAGATCAGCTCATAAATCTCCATCAAGTTACCAGCTAGAATGACGTTTTTAACATGTGAGTCATCAGCACAGCTATCTATGAGGCTTCCCATTGTAGTTCATACTTTTTCTTCTGCTGGAAGGGCAGGGTAGAGGTAGCTTAGGGGAGGCACGGTGCGCATAAATTCCGTAGATCTACTTGTGCTGTCCCTGATGAAAACATTGAGTAACCTTCTTGAAGCTGTCCCTCTGGTCATTGCCCCTCCCACGCTGTAGTCACAGTGTACGTCTGTAGTATGTCACTATGGCAGCCTGCATGTCAGACACATGCCTTTCCTCGGGTTCAACCAAGTGAGAGCCATGTTTCCACACCCTTTACGGTCTCACATGCATCATGCACCAGACAATACCAACATTAATGCAAGTTGTATTTGGATAACAACCATCAGGATGACCCAATAGTGGCAACAAAAACAAGTAGTATTTATTGATGCTGAATATTTGTCAGGCGGTCTAATGAATATGTGAGACTTGAGGTTGATCATCACGTCAACCTCATGTGATAGGAACTGTCATTCTCCTTCATTAAATGAGAAAACTGAGCCCTGGCTGGTGTAGCTCAGTGGATTGAGCACGGGCTGGGAACCAAGCGGTCTCGGTTCGATTCCCAGTCGGGGCACATGCCTGGGTTGTGGGCCAGGTCCCCATGAGGGCCATGTGAGAGGCAACCATACATTGCTGTTTCTCTCCCTCTCTTTCTCCCTCCCTTCCCCTCTCTCTAAAAAATAAAATTAAAAAAAAATGAGAAAACTGATCCTAGGAGGGTAATGTGTTGCCCAAACACTACAGCAGATTGGTCATCCAAGCCATCCTCTTGACTTCCAAGTGTGATTTCTCCCCCATGTTCCAAGAATGTGTGTGTGTGTGTGTGTGTGTTTGTGTGTCGTGTGTTTTACATTCAGAATTCTGTAATGTCCTATTGATTTCTTCACATGCAATTCAGTAGGTACATATAATGTCAACATATAATTGTTTCTACATATCATGGATGAACATGTGTGTGTGTAGTGACTGCCCTTCCTATGAAGAGAAACAAAATCAAATATGTGAAATACCATAGTCACTTTCTTTTTCTCACAGATAATCAATTGCAGTTTTACCTCTACAAAAATGTGTTTTCGAATCATCAAGCTCTAGCTGATTTTATTAATCATTTCTATATTCCCTTTTATAGTGTTTCCATCCAAGGAGTCCAAAGTCATGGGGCTTCTGAGATAAGAAAACAATTTTGTACCTTAAATTACTCCTCATTCCCCCAGCATGTAGTAGAAATCGTCACATTGCTCCCTACTAAACTATTTTGTTGACAAAATCCACCAGCAGAAATAATTGGCTTGACATTCATACATGGGATTTAGTTCAGGTATTAAAGAAAGACTATTGTACATTCTTTTGTAAAACATTTGTCAAGAATAGCTTCATTCGTAGACAATTTTCTTCTCTCTATCCTGTCTTTATTTCTAAAATGGAGAAGTAAAATCCTGATTCAATGATGAAAATGTACTTAGTTTAAAATCCATGTTAGGTTTGAATGGGGCTTAATTTACATGTAACAGTGAATTCAAAAGTGATTGACCAGCTGCAGCGTTTGCATAGAAATAATTCAGTGTGCTTCCTTGGTTCAAATAGTAATGGTGTATCTGATATGCCCAGATAGGAGCTCACAATCAGGGCTTTGTGCAGACAGGGTAGAGATTGTCATTAAAGTTGTCAAAAGTAGTAAAGTCAGATAAAAAGTTAATGGTCAATGTTCTGTTCCCATTTTTGTTTCTTTTTTATAAAACGCCCTCTAATTTTTGAACTTAAAAAAAAAAATAAACTTACCCAAGTCATTCTCTTTGTTCCCTTAGTTGTAGGTGATAAAAGATGAACTGACAGTAGTTCACCAAATGCTTTAAAATTCTTCCACTTTGAGGAAGAAAAATATGTTCTGTGCACTATGAGCAAAATTGGATAACTTATTATAATGAAAAACACCGCAAAGAGACTCCCAGCCCTCTATTTCCCTCTCTCTAACACATACACATAACCCATACCCTCTGGCATCCAATCCGGGCATCTCACCAGGTTAATGGTGAATTCTGCTGCCCCACTATTTAGGGCTAACCATACCCCTATTCTCACAGTCATTGCTGGGGCTCACCTTTCTAGCATGTGACTCTTCTGTAACTGCACGCTCCTGGTTCTGGACATGAACGCTCCGATTTTATGATAGGAAATCTTATCCCGCAACTCCAACTATCTATCGGGCATCATAAATTTAATGGCTCACAGATATCTTGAAACATGTCTAAATAAAATTATCTTCACCCTTTTTTTTTTACCCTACAAGGCTCTTTTTTTCTTATACTTTTGACTTTCTCATTGCCTACTCTTTCTTTTGGTTAGACACTGATTCCCTCTTATATCTCATTAGCTGCTGTTTTCTCAAACCAGAAATCTGAAATTTCTCCTTACCCTCTCCCTCTCTATAACGTCTCCAATGACCTGCATAAAATAAAGGACCAGATCCCGCCCATTCCAAGGATGGCTAAACATCTATCAAAACTTTGCCCAGCTTAGGTAGTCACAGAAACTGTGTCAGGTAACACTGCTTGCACTTCATTACAGACCATCTCTTTTTCAGTATTGACACTTTCAGTCTGATTGATCTCCACTCACTTGTCCGTGTAGTCAGCCTGGAATGGACATAAACATATTCTCCTGCTTTAATTAGTTTAAAGGCCTTTCCCTTCTTGGGCTCATCCTTGGCATATAGAACTCAGATGCCTATGTTCTCTCTTCTCAGTTGTCCTCTCCTAGTCCCTTAATATGCATAGCTGGGACGTTTCGACTTGGAGAAGTGCATGGTTAGTGACATGACAATATCTTCCTGACAAGACTGGCACCCAGAAAGCCTTCCCGTGATTTATTGATACCTATAGCAAAACTCTCTAACCCTCGTCTCATATTTCCCACTATTTTCTGCATCAGCACTTGCTTAAATAAGGCTCTGAAGCTGTTTATTATTTAGCCATACACTCATGATTTTATTCTCCAGCTAGTTAGTTTTTATATTGTGTTCTCTTAGTCCTCGAAGGTTGCTGTCCTAAATCACTTCCCCTAATATGCTTTACTACAGTTCTAAACATTAAAAAAATATATGTATATGTACTCATGAACCAACTTAACCATTAAATATAACACCAAGGAAAATAATACAAGAAAAAATTGATGTGGAAAATATCTTTGTTTATTTCCCCCAACCTCTCATAAAGAAAAATCCCCTCTCCTTTCTCCAGCCCCCTCCTTCTCTCTTCTCGCTTTTATTTTGTGCATTTTGTAACCTTTACTATCAGAGAAGTTTCACATCATCTCCAAGGAAGCGACTTCTCGTCTTCATTCCAGGAATCAAACTCTGGGCCTTTAATCAGGAATACAGAGTATCCTTTCTCAGAATGCTAAAAAATAATGCTTTTTCTTTCTTACCTCTTTGAAATATAACTTTCTGATGCCATTCATAATGGACTCTACACTTGTTAAATATTGTTCATGCAGGAAGTTTTCGCTTTTAGTTAAGATGGAGTACACACATCCAGTTCATCTTGCTTACTATGACTAATAAAAATCCTAGAAAAACACAGGGAAGCTACAAGAGGGCTCTGTTCAATAAATAAGAGAAGGAAGGCAGAGTAGGGAAACCAAAATTCAGAAAATGGCCGTGAAGTGGTGTGTTCCCTATTGGTCTTTCTGCTCTGTCAAAACTGTGTTTGTCGTCACTGTTTTATTTTGTCACGTTCTTGTTGGCAGGAAAAATGAGATATAAATATAAAAACAAAAGGCTTATACAACTCAACACCAGGAATACAAACAACCCAATTAAAAAATGGGCAAAGGACCTGAAGAGACCATTCACCAAAGAGGACATACATATGTCCAATAGACACATGAAAAAATGCTCAATGTCACCATCAGAGAGATGCCTATTAAAACTATAATGAGTTATCAGCTCACATCTGTCAGAATGGCTACCATCAATAAATCAATAAGCAACAAGTGCTGGTGAGGATATAGAGAAAAGGGAACCCTCGGGCACTGTTGGTGGGAATGCAGACTGGTGCAGCCACTGTGGAAAACAGTATGGAGTCACCTCAAAAAATTCAAAATGGAACTGCCTTTTGACCCCGTGGTCCCACATCTGGGAATATATTCTAAGAATACTGAAACACTGATTCAAAAGTATATAAGCACCCCTATGTTCACTGTAGCATATTAACAATAGCTAAGATCTGGGAACAGCCCCACTGCCCATCAGTAGGTAAGTGGATAAAAAAGTTGTGGTACATTTACACAATGGAGTACTACATAGCAGTGAAAATGAAGGGACTCTTACCTTTTGCAACAGTATGGATGAACCTGGAGATTATTATGCTAAGTGGAATAATATAGTCAGTGAAAGACAAATACCGTATGATCTCAATTACATGTGGAATCTAATGAGCAAAATTAAACTAACAATCAAATATCATTCATTTGTTTAGAGCCTGTAGGATCGCTATTCTTGGCTAATTGTCTGGATAATTACATATTTTGACATTTTATATATAATTATTTGATACAGATGGTATTTCTTGACCACTGATTATTTTGTAAAGAAAGGGGAATTTTCTATAATGGAATACAGAAATATTTAAATATGAATTTTTATTTTATCTTCTATTTATTTACACACATGCACATATCTTGCATATATTATAGAAATATATGTCAATAATATGATATTACATAATTATGAAATATTGTTACAAATACAAAAGCAGTGGGATCACAGTTTTTTCTTTGCTAGTTCCAATGACAGAAAGTATATCCTATTTCAGGAGAAGCCGAAGACAGCGATCTTCACTTTATATTTCTCAATAGGAACATCTCTGTTTATTTTTGACTTAACTTCAAAGTCCAGGAGACAAAAACATGCAAAGTCAGTGATGCAACTCAATGCATTGGGCGGAAAAGGTCAAATTCCAAGGTTGATTATGCGTCAGAACTACCATTTAGGCTGAGAAAGCCCCGCATATGCACAGCTACACATTCCCAAATTACAGTCGATGTTCACTCACGTGGCGGTAATAAAGTCTTTTCCAGGAGAAACTCTATGTCAAAAATGACAGTGTGCCTGGAATAATTGGCTTAAAATAAGCGCTCTAAATAGGCTGTTTTCTATTTCCCGGCTGAATTGTCAACTGATTGGGAACAGGAGGCTCGCCTTCACCTCTCCAAACCTTGACTTTTCTGTTGAAGATGATAAATATTCAATCATTCACAAATTCATTACACAAATATTTAGTGAGTACTAGTTATGTGTTAGGAATGGCAATAGGCATTTTGAATGATTTTTTTAAGGGAGAATGGGGAAAATTCATGAATATTCTAATGAAAGTCACAATACTCAGGCTTTTGTTTTGACTAGGTCATGTCTTAGCTCTGTGATGTCAAAATGCAGGTTTCACTTCTCTGTTCGTCTGCTCTGCTTGTTAGAGTGGAAAGGTACACCAGAAGGCTATATTAGGCCCATTTGAATGCTAAAATTCTATTGTTACACTAATATTTATTATATAATTAAATCCCCATAAACTTCTTGGGCCCATACTTCAATTCGCACATTTGTTTCTAGATTGAGAAAATTTCACTAAGCCTCATGTTTTCTAGAGGTCATTATCCTTTCTGAAGACTAAATTCATTTACCTCAGAAAACCTACATTTATTACAAGGAATCAGAACATCAGAATCTTCCCTCCCTACCTTCAAGTTGATATAGTATAAGTGATTAAGGTTTTCCCAAGCCTTCTGCTATCCTGTCTTATGATGACCAAATATTTGACACCAAACAAGAAGAGTTTCCTCCTGAAGCTATATTTATTTATTGTTTCACTCACTTTTGTAGGAAGCAATAATATCCTCGCTGTGAATCTAGACCTCCTGTCCTGACTAAGGCTCTCTGGATTATCACTGCAGTGTATTTTCGAACTCTGCAGTGTGGGCTGCTGGTAAATTATGTAGACATCTATATTTTTCATTTTCTTTGGACGGTTAATTTATGGTGACCAGAAGTGTAAATCTTTCACAGATGTAACTACTTTTAGTCCAAGGCTGTATGGAATATTTACGGCCCTAGCAAAGCCCGGTTTGTCTGTCTTTCTGGCACAGGAGCTGAGCAGGCAGGTTAATCAGCATGCGGTTTGGTGTCTGCTACAAGCTTCGTCAAGCGAGAAGGGCATTCCAGTAGGCTGGTGTTCCAGGAAAGAGCAGAAGCATGCCTTTTCTTGCATGCCAACAGATTGTGTCAAGGAAGACAAAAATGTTTGTAAAGGCTACTCAGAGGAGAGGGCTATCAGAATGTGAAAGATCCTTTACTGTCTTTATACGGTCAGCCTGTAGAATGAGACATGCTGTGATTGGGAAAAAATGGACAGCAGACATTAGAGAGGTAACCCTGAACGGAAAATGAATACAACAGTACAAGTTGCTCATGGTGGTCCAGAGTATATCTTCACATGCCAAAAGCCATAATTAGAGCTTCCAAGCATCAGAGCCGAGTGGCTGATTTTAGAGGGGGGAATACACACCCATAGTCAACTCATGAGCCAAATCAGGCATCAGTCACAGCTCTCAAAGATCTACACAAACAAGGAGGTTATAGCATGGCCAGAGAGTGAGACAAATCAATCCTTCCACTCAGGAGGAGGAGGAGTTGCCATAGGAACTGTTTCTCCAGTTCTTTTATGATTAAGGACAGGGACCCTGACATAGAGAGGGACTAGGGATATCCCATACCTTTTTGATTGCCTCCCCAGACCTTAGTTCAGGAAACCTTACCCTGGCTACCCTTCACTCATAGAGTTCAGTGGTACATTGGTGTCTTTAATTAAAACAGAATTTTAATCCAATACCCGGAGCGAATTGAACTAGAGTTAGCAACCTAATTCACGCTGACACACTCAGGATTCTTTCACCAGTAATTTGGCAGTTGGCACTGTGTGAGATGATTTCTCTCTTCGTTGGCTAGATATTTAACACAGAAGCTAGGGACTGTATAAGGTGGGCAGTTGGAACAAAAAGGGCGAAGAATGTGAGTCTGAGCAGAGAAGACCTGGTTACGAAGGCAGCAAGGAGGGGCCCACGAGGAGGTTCTCGTGACATTGGAATCTCCAATTCCGGTTTGCTTTTTGACACGAAAGTCTGGATTCCACAGAACACCCTGTATTCTTACAGCACAGTTTATACAGTTCGTTAACTTTAATCTGTTCGTTGTAGATTGAGGTGGCTCACACAACGGAAATGTGTTTTCTCACAGTTCTGGAAGCCAGACACCTAGGATTCAGGTGTTGGCAGGGTTTGTTCTTTCTCAGGTCCATACCTGAGGCCCAACCTCTAGAGCTTTGCTGGCAATCTCTGGCCTGGAAGCACCACTCCACTCTCTGTCTTCATCTGCACCTGTCTTTGTCCAGAGTACATGTCTCTGTGTACATCTTTATCTCTTTTACAAGGACATTGGTTCTATTGGGTCAGGCCCCCCTTAATGACCTTATCTTGATGTAACTAATTATATCTTCAATGACCCTATTTTCAAAGAAGTTGACAATCCTAAGTACCAGGGGTTAGGACTGTAGCATATTAATCTCTGGGGGACACAATGCATCCCATAACAGGGTGCTTTGTAGATGGATGGTGTCTCACCTCATCTCTTTACTTGCAACTTGATTTCATAAAACTGCTCTTTGGGCTTAGAGATACTGAGTAGGAGGAAGATAAATCTCTGCATCCACATCCCTTCCCTTCTCTATCAATCTTCCTTCTTCTGGCTGTCTTCTGCTTTATCTCTTTTCCCTTCCCCCCGAGTTTCTGCCATCTCTTACCACAACGGCTTCCTAGGGAGATGGCTTCCGCTGCTTCCCTGGTACTTGGGAAGGGGGCTTTGCTGACTGCACCACTTCCATCTTTTCTGGATGATTAAATTTCTTTTATATTCTGACCAGGCCATAAATCCAGCATTATATTCAGGCAATTGCAAAATTGGTCTGTTCACATATTCTGTCAAAGAATAAACCAATCTGTAAATTTTACTGGGGAGAGAGTCTGTCTCATAAATTTCTTTTACAAACATCATAAACAGTCATGCTAGGAAAGAGCCAATTTTAATTTATTATTTTTATTCCATGTCATTTTTTTTTTGAAAAAGATTTTTAAAGCTGTCTTCTGGCTGACTTGCACATTTACTACGAAGTTTGGAACTGCTGAGTCAGCACAGAGCCTATTGGTGCCTTCATTGTTTCTTACCTTTCCAAATGTGATGATGCGTGAAACTTCATGCTGGAAGGCCCAACCCACCTGCCATGTACATGAAAACAAAACAGGCATTAGATGTTGATAATAAGAAATCCAGAGACTTGGAAGTAAAGAACAAACTGACAGTAACCAGAGGGGAGGGGGGAGAGGGATATCTAGGGAGAGTAGGGAAAGGGTTGTCAAGGATCCTGTATAAAGAACCTGTGGATGTGGACAATGGGAGGGAGGAGTGAATGTGGGAGGTGGGGGGTGGGGAAAAATGGGGACAACTGTAATTGAACAACAATTAAAAAAAAAGAAATTGATAGCAAAAGGGAAATGCAGGAAACTCAGTTTAGGGTCAAACTTAAGCTCCCTTAGTTGCTACATTTCTCAACTTTTTCTTGTCTTCCCTAAAACCTGACTTCTAGGTTTGCCTCGCACTTGGCATTTTATACATTTCTCTGTGATTCAGAGATCGGTAGCATTTATTTATCTTTGGACTTTTGATCACATTCTTGACATAAATTCCTGTCTTTTCATTGGCCCCTGTGAATCGTCTTCAATTAGTACCTCCTCAGACACTTCATACTGGTTTATTGTTCAGCCAAGTGTTGAGTAGATCCTATAAAGAAGACAGTTGTATGCACTTAGGATTATAAAAGATATATTAATATAAATAGTATAACATTCTCTTTGCAACCACATGTGATAATTAAGAACACCAGTTTCATAGCTCTATTATTGCCTATCTGGAGCAAATATATTTCATATTTATAACTTTATAGGCATTGTAATGGGCATTTTATCTGTTAAGTTTCAATTTCTAGGACACACATATCCTCAATCTTCTCTCCTATGTAATAATGTCTTGTTTTAACTTTCGTCATCTGAGTAGTAAAAATAATTTTCACAAACATCATGCATCGCTTTTAAATAAATGTCCTAAATCGAACCTGTGCATATATGACAAATACCTTCATGTTGTCATTGAGGATGTTTATTATTATTTGGGTTGGAATAAGGAGAAGAAATATCCTATTTACTTGGAAGTGGCCTCTTTGAGTTATTGAATGTGTTGGAAATGTTTCTAGATAATCAGGCTTCTTGTCTGGCGTCTCCGAATGAAAATTGAATTGAGTTTTGAAAGAAAGAATTGAGGTGGTCAAGTGTTAGAATCCACTGACTTTTATTATTGATGCCATGTATGGATTTTAAAATACTTGTGTGTTTCTTAACATTGCAGTTTATTGAGGACAATCTAAGGAAAATTTTTGATTTTTTTAATGCCAGAAATAATGTACTTCATAAACCAAGGAAATCCTGCATCATAAAATACAGTTTGTTGCAGGGGAAAACAGAGTAGTGGATAGGAATCACAAGTCTTGGTTTTTAGGCACTTGCATGTTATAGACGAGAAAATCTACATTCATTGAAACCAAGCAAAAGTCCTAAGGCCATAAAGGAATTTGAATTCTGAACAATTACTGAAAACCAAGGTTTCTGAGTCCTAGTCAGTTACATATTCAACATAGCTTTGGATGCATTTGGTCATTTTTTTTTCCAAAAAATTAGCTGATTTAATGGAACAACAATAGATAAGTTGTTAGACCAAGGGAATCACTCAAATTGAAGCGAATCATTTAATTTTCTAAGAATATAAATTCCAAGTCCATGCTGTGTAAATAAGAACACTGAAGGCTGTAGCGTAATTCAGCCATAGTCCCTTCCAGTCGGGAAGGTAACGACTGATGTAGAGAGACGCAAGTTCTCCCCTCTGATCTCTCAGTGCTCACAGGAAGCTCAATAGCATTCCTTCTGTGAGAACAGCAAAAGATACTCTGGAGAGGCCCGGCTGGTGTAGCTCAGTGGATTGAGCGCGGGCTGGGAACCAGAGGGTCCCGGTTCGATTCCCAGTCCGGGCACATGCCTGGGTTGCGGGCCAGGTCCCTGATGAGGGCCATGTGAGAGGCAACCATACATTGCTGTTTCTTTCCCTCTCTGTCTCCCTCCCTTCTCCTCTCTCTGAAAATAAATAAATAAAATCTTTATAAAAAAAAGATACTCTGGATGTACGTACATAGATTTTGATCCACAAAATCTGTAACGGCCCCTGTTCTGTTCTGTTTGTGTTTATTTATTTTGATTTATTCTTTATTCCTACCATTCAACTGGCTTTGAAGCCTATTTAAAATTTATGTGAAACTATAAAACAAAGTAATCAGTGTAAGATTAGTATATTAATATTTAAGTGCCTCCCATATGATAGGAACTATGCTGGATATTTTCATATATCTTTTCCATTAATCCCTCATAACAACACTGAATTTGGTTGGATCAGTCACAGGTAATAAGAATGATTATTGAAGCTATTAGCTGTAGAAGCCCAAATCAGAGTAGTTGGAATTCCAAAAAAATACATAGCCAAATGATTGCAAAGTGATTTAAGAAAATCCTAGGATCTTTACTTACATTTTTAAACACTTGTGGAATCTCTCTTTATGTGCATGTCCTGGAAGCACCTTGATAAATGCCTTGTAATTCTGTGGTTTGATTCTCTTTCGACTTCAGAATATGCTTTGAAGCTTTCTTAGATCATTAAATTGTGACAGGTAAGAAATATTAACATAATCAATTTCAAATACAATTTCACAACCAACAAAGTTAGTTAAGAAAAAAAATCCATAAATATTAAACTTGAAAGATGCTTTGTTGCTGATAATGAAATATGATGTGAGGTCTCACCTACTTCATAGCTCAAGTTTGCTTTAGCAGATGTTGGATAAGCCTGTTGAGGCCATAATCATCCTAATCATTTTGTTTATCGGGAAGCCTCCAGATGCTTGACTGTAACCACAGTAATGTTCTCAAAAAAGTATCTTATTTCTACAGAAATATAGACAATAAAATAAAGGAACGGAACTTTGAGGTTGTGGTAAGTGTAGTAGCCGTACGTGTTGGTCTATCCTGGCGAAAGGACTGTAAGTAAAGATCCATGAATTTTTTCAGGCTTTTCACAAATCGGGTGATGTTGGAGAGCCCCGCCCTCTGACGAACGGTAGTGACAGAAGGATGAGTGAAGCGTGAGCCCTTCCTTCAGGGAGCTTACAATCTGTTCAGGTAGGTACGCTTTGAAGAGATGACTTACAACATATCAAGATAATCAGTAAATAAAACCATGTCATGCCAGAGGAGGAAATAATGTTTGTAATAGGATGGTCATAAGGATGCATTTTAACACTTACTGTACTGTACGTCAGTATGTTAAACAGTCTGTGTCTTAACTCATTTCTTCCCCATTAAACTCCTGTGATGGGCACTTTACATAAATACTCTTTTTAACTCACACGTATTTATCACACTTTTATACTAATTAACCTTGTTTTACACATGAAGACAGCAAGGGTTAGAACAGTTAAGTTGTCTGAGATCATGCTGTTCATTGCACAGTAAAAATAGGTATTTTGATGGAGTTTCATAAAGGAGTCATCCAGAAAATATAGGTAAATCTCAGGGTTAACTCAAGGAGGAATTTGGAGATTTAGCCCCCCCCCACACACACACACCGTATATGTGGTTGGGGAGGAGGAGGGCATTGAAGGAACCTGGAGAGGTAGCCGCATAGATGTACCTGGTAGGAGATGTGATTGTTGGTACAGGGTCACTGCCAAATCACAGAACCCACAAGGAAAAGAGCCAGGAAAAATAAATATTCCATCTCTCCTCGCTGGCCCAAGACCTACTGCTGGCACTTCCACTTGCTAGAACCCCCTGGAAGCTCAGGGTCAAAGGGAACTTATGCAACCCTAACAAGGGCTGATATTGGCTGGGAGTACACGTGAGGTGAGGTATTGGCATATTCCCAGAAAGGTGGAAAAGAATGCACATTCAGAGTCCAAATTAAAAGGAGAAGTAAATCAGTGATCACAAATGTCATAAGTGTATTTAAAAAACACAAGATACTTTGGGAAGAAGAGAAGGATTTACTGCTTTACAAATAGCATTCCAGTTAATTCTCACCACTATCCTATGAAGGTGTTATTTTTACTGACATTTATATATAAGTTAAATGAGACTTAGAAATGTTAATGAATTTACCCAAGATCTGACAGCAAATAATTATCCCAGTCGTATCTGATTCCAAGTCTATGTTCAAACTCCTGTTATAAAAATACCTCCCTTTGTATCAGGCAACGATGACAGATGATTTGGCAATACCCAGGAAACTAAGGTAAACCATTGTTGTGGAGACAATGGAATGGGTTTTAAATAGGTCATACCATTTTCCCCGTGATGTACTTGACTGTGTTCCAAACCTGTAGTCAGTTACTGACATTCTCTGGGGGGAAAAGACCATGATGCCCGATCTGATGCAGGTTCACCAAAGATATATGTGCATATGGTCCATTCTGCTCATACAGTTTCATAGCCCTCCACCTTTTCGCCGTGCTCAGTCCTCATATTAGAAGTTATTTATGTTCCTGACACATCATATATTATCCACTGTGACTACATGAATGTATATAATCCTTCTTTCTTGGCTCTCTATATTTGCAGCTTTTGTCTAATACCTTCTACTTTTTCTAAACAAAATATTGAATGTAAGTCTTCTTGAGGATAATTTTCTGCCATCAAACGTGAATGAGTATTCCCCAGCTAAGTATTATGGAAAATATTTAACCCACATTATGAAATAGAGTAAACAGAGCTCTGGAAGTTGTCAGTTCTTGGTGTGTCTCCCTACTTGATTATGATGTCCTATTCATGTCCTTTAGTCACTGAAACCTTTTAACATGTAAAATAGGGAGCTGCTATCGTGCGGTTAGCACACCGATAGAACACACGTGTCTTGGTGCTACTTGACTTTTGTTTTAATCTTGCAAATTATAAGTAACTGTAAGAGAAAGGCACTGCAGTAGGAAAATATTAGAGATTGGAAGAGATACATTTTATTCGGCACCTAGGCTGTTCCAGATGATGTTACTGTTGTAACGTTATGGGTTGGTAATGATTCAGGATACAGGAAGTGCTTCTACCATTTGTTGTTTTCTTTTGCGTTGCCTAAATAATTCATCCAGTTCCCTTTTCACCATTCCAAAAGGGTAAGTCCACAGGCAGGAATAGATGATTTAAAAGAGAATATGAAAGCTTTGAAAATATATATGCTTCTCCATTTAATGTAAAATTTCTTATCGTATGCCCTACCTTTGCTTTTATTTTCAAGTCTGAGAATTCCCCAAGGTCATAGTGTTCTGACTGTCTTCCCTTTTATATTAGATATTCAATGCGAGTTTCTTCACCAAACATTACTGACAGTTTTTTTAGAAATATTACCCTTTGATATCAAGCCCATCACTTTCGCTGATTGGCTTTTTTCTCTTGGTTTGATGTCTTATTTTAAATGTGATTTTTATTCTTTGTTGGCATTTTAATGCTGTGATTCTGATTTTCCCACTGATGATAGGCATAAAGAGACCTAAATAACTACACCAAGTTTCATGTAAGATATTTTTCACCTTGGTGATTTCAGCTACTCTCCTCTAATTTTGTATCATTCATTAAAGTTTTATTAATAGTGATGAGTTCTTCACTTTTAGTTCAATGGAACAATATAATATATGGAAGTATGGGTGAATATTATCATAGAAAACTTTGTAGAAAAGTATGATTTGGAAAGAAACCAAAAAAAAAAAAGAAGGAAAAATGCTTTGAGAGACACTTACTACCTCCACTCCGCTATTGAGTTGTTGTGTGGATATTGCAAAACTTGATGAAAGTATTAGAATTTAATTCAAATTCTAAGTGAGTAAATTAACCCCTTTGCTGGTCAGTGGTTTCCCTTCAATAAGCACTCATGTTTTGGGGAGGGGATGACAAATGGAAGAATTCCTCAGAAAAGGGTCAGAAAACTGAAGAAAGAAATTATTTTAATGGAGAAAAAAATGTCGGACACAGTAACATAACATTAATTACAACAACAAAAATAAACAAGCATGGCTATACTACATACCCATATGTATTGTGAGGTCCTTATAATAGTTATTCATTCTTCACTCTATCCACAATTCTCCTGGAGGTCCAAATAACTATAACTCATAGGTCATGTCCTCAAATAATTAATTCTTCCTTGGAAGTCAGGACTAAAACAAAAGCCAAGTGAATTAAAGCTCTACGGATACAGTCTAATAGGATCAGCATCACATGTCGGGGAGTGTAAACAGCGAGACCCTTGTGAAAGGACAAGGTCATAGACAGATTCCCAGGGGAACTGGTGTTCGAAGGATGTGCAGGGTTTAATAACAGCTCTGACGGTGACGATAGATATTTTTGAGCATTCCTTTATGTGCTGGACCATGTTTATTATACCCATTTCATAGATGAGGATATTGAGTCACAGGGAGGTAAAATAACTGGCTCACAAAGAATGAGGTGAGCAGTTTACTTGATTTGGGGGCTAAAGCAGGGGGTCAAACTCATTTTCAACGGGGCCACATCAGCCTCGCCGTTGCCTTCAAAGGGCTGAATGTCATTTTAGGACTGTATAAATGTAACTACATGCTCCTGAACAGTTAAGGGAGAGCTCAGCACTACCGCCAGGTAGAAACAAGGTGCCGGGCCAGATAAAACAAGGTGGAGGGCTGGATTCGGCCCACCGGCCTTGTGTTTGCCGCCTGTGGGCTGAAGGATAAAGAAAGTAATCTGCAGGTGATGTTCCTGGTGTGCACCGGGTTTGCATAGTTATCTTCACCGTCCCAGCAAAGACTTCATACTGAGAGGAGTGGAATCTAAGCTTAGAGATGCACAGATGATGACTTTGAAAGATAAGCCAGGGATTCAAATGTAATCAGGAATCAATAATTTAGAACAATTAATACAGCCACATGAATTGCAAGAATGTGAGTAGTGGGTGACTGATTCTTTAGAAAGCTGGTTCTGTTAAATATCAAATTTTAAATTGTGATATTGAGGACTGAGAGGAACTCATAGTCATGATCGTAAGACTTAGAACATAGTAATCAAAAATATAAACAGAGGAATCAAAATATGTGCAGTACAATAACTCGAAGACAAGAGTCGGGAGAGGAACATTGGCCGGACATCTATTATGCAACAAATGTTATTATTAATTAAATCGTAACACCTCTACCCTTTTCAAAAAGATTCCATGAAAGCTATTCATATTTCCAATCAATCAATAAAATAATATCACTCAGTGAATGACCTGCCCCAGTCTGTGCAGCCTCGTGGTGGCAGAGTCAGATTTCAATGAACCCAACCCTCTCTTACTCCAGAGTTCTTCCCAGTTCCCCGGGGCACTTCAGTTCCCTTTGAAGGCACTGCAAGGTACTGGGTTAGAGTTTCTTTTCTTTTTTTATTAGTTTATTTTTATTGCATTTCCCCATTACCTTTTATCCCCCTCATACTACTCTCTCCCACCTCCCCCCCACCCTGCAATCACCACACTGTTGTCCGTGTCCATGAGTTCTTCCTTTCTCTTTTTTCCTCGATCCCTCCACCCCAGTCCCGCCCCAGAGATGTCAGTCCACCCTCCGCTAAACAGTTTACCAGAGCTTAGAATATCCTCCATATCTCTGTAAGTTACATTTTATGACATCATCCTTAATTACATGTTTCATTGACTGAATAATCTTTATATATGTTTTCCCCTTACTCTGTTTTGTTCTTATTTCTATGATACTGCTTGAATAGTTTCCATATTGGACCCCAAAGCACTCTACGTAGGAAGTTATGGCAAGAACAACCATCTTAACATTTCTTCTCCTTATGGAAATGCAAATTCTCTCTTGTGCAGCAAACTAATTAAAGTCCCTTCCCAACACAATATATAAATGGCATATAAATATTTAACGGCCTGATTTAGCATTTTTATTAGATTCTATGACACATCAAAGTATATACTGTTTAAAAGCTGAATTTAAATGATATAGTGTTTTCAAAAACCCCATCATAAATGATATATTTTAACAATAAAATTTAAAGAAAACATTTAGGCTGCACTGAGAATAAACTATTATTCTTTACTTATTCTATGACTTGCACACTCACCAATAACTCATTGTGCTTTTATTAGTAGTAAGTGGTACTGAAAGAGCCATAGAGGTTATAAAATTACCCTCTGTAATGTGGCCAGCCCTGCGCCTTAAGAATTCCCTGTGGGCAAGCCTAAGAAAGTGTTCACTATCTTTTACTTTATCTCCTCAAAAGCACTGCCTTGGCCCTGGCTGGTGTGGCTCAGTGGATTGAGTGCTGCCCTGGGAACCAAAGGGTTGCCAGTTCAATTCCCAGTCAGGGCACATGTCTGGGTTGTGGGCCAGGTCCCCAGCAGGGGGCACACAAGAGGCAACCACACATTGATGTTTCTCTCCCTCTCTCCTTCCCTTCCCCTCTCTCTAAAAGTAAATGGGGAGGGGCATTGCCTCATAATTTTAACTAACCCTACTAATTGTCTTTCTCGTTGCCCATTTGTTACGACCTTTAAATCTGTTTGCTAAGGCTTCAAGGCATTCAGGATTTTTTTATGTTGTTGTTTTGTCTTTTTTGGTGGAGGTGATTTTCAAATTTCCCCAGCTGTCACAGACTATAGTGGACCAACTTCTCAGCAAAGTCACCCCACCACGATGACCACCTAACCTTTGTCATTGTCTTGGATTCACCCCACTACTTGTCCTATTCTTTCAGACAAACCCTATTTAGGAGTACCAGTTATATGAACCCGCTTCCAACTTCCCATGTGTTGTAAACCTTGGCAGGTAGTTTATCTGTGGCCCCAGACGTAATTTGTGTGGGCTGTTCACAGTGAGGTTGAACCAAAATATGCCAGTGGCATATTCTTCCCACCAGTTTCACCTTTAACCTCCTTGGGGGCTTACCTCCAAACCTAATGCAGCTGAGACGATAAGCAGTTAATACAATAGTAAGACTCAAAGGTTATTTTTTAAACTATCATTGTTTGTCATTATTGTTACTCTTGATATTGTTATTATTATTAGATATCGCTTAGTGATAACAGAGAATCTCAGATTAGACAAGTGAGACCATCTATAGGGAAAAATTATGTATATACACAGATATTATTTTGCAGAATATCACGGTTCTTTGCAGAAGCAGTCATGTTAGCATGTTGGCATTCCTATGGCATTTAGACCATCACAGACTTTTATGCCTGGACATGGGTCTGTCCAGTGCACTTCTACTGGAGGCACTATTTATATATATAAGACTGCACTTAACACAAATGAAAGTCTGTAAAAAACAATGCTACTGTTGCTTTAGTCTGATTACTATTAGCAAGATACCTTTTCCCTACCCACACAGTTTGAATCTGTGTGTGTCTTTATATTTAAAGTGGAAGGTTTCTCCTCAATATGGTTTTGAATACAATCTGACAGTTTCCATCTTGTAATTTGTGCATTAAGACCATGGAAATTCAAATCCAATCTGATATCTCTGCCTTTTAGATGGTATATTGTACATATTTTGTTTCTGTGTGTGTGTGTGTCCTAGTGTTTCACTTTAATTCCTCCATTGCCTATTTAGCTTTTCCTTGTTGAGCTGTTTTTATAGTGGTTGTGTTGGGAATTGCAGTATGTATCCTTTATCACATTAAAAACTATATTACATTACTTCACATAAAATGTAAGTGTTGTATATTTTTTTGTGTGATTCTACGTATACCCTCCCATCCATCATTCTTGCTTGTGATGTCATACCTATTACACCTAACTACGTCATAGTCCCACAGCACGGAGGCATCCTCTGGCTTGAAATAATTGTGCATCATTCAAGAGATTAAGACAACAACATATATAGAAACATAGACTATTTGACATTTGCCTGCACAGGTAGGTCCCTTCCTGTAAATCTGTGTTCCCATCTTGTATCCTTTCTCTTTTCCCTGTTGTGGGGTGCAGGTCTGTTAAAAATAAGTAATATCAGCCTGGCTGGTGTAGCTCAGTGGATTGAGCGTGGGCTGCGAACCAGTCGCTGGTTCGATTCCCAGTCAGGGCACATGCCTGGGTTGTGGGCCGGGTCCCCAGTGGGGGCCACGTGAGAGGTAACCACACATTGCTGTTTCTCTCCCTCTCTGTCTCCCTCCCTTCCCTTCTCTCTAAAAATAAACAAATACAATCTTTAAAAAAAAGAAAAGAAAATAAATAGTATCAATTTTTGTTTACCAGAAAACATCATTATTTTGCTCTCAGTTTTGAGGATGCTTCGCTGCATATGGACTCCCGAGTTTATGCTTTTTAAAAAATTTACTCTTGAAGGTGTAATTCCACTGTCTCCGGTGCCCACTGAATTGTGTCAGCCATTGTTTGTATCGTGTGTCCCTTGTATGTCACACGTGTGCACGCTAGCTTTCCTAGTGTATTTTTTTGGTAACTTTTTGTTTTGTAATAATTATTGACTTTCAGGAAGTTGAGAAAATAGTACAGAAAGTTCACATTCATCTATTGCTTAGCTTTATGTTGTATTTTATATGAGTATAATCCATTAATGAACCAAAACATTAATTGACATTATATGAGTTGTCTTACTCAGATTTCATTCGTTTTTGCATGCACTTTCATTTTTTGTGTGTGTTTGGCATGCTGATTAATGCTCCCCTCCTAAGAAAATCTACATCTTAATCCTGTAACTTGTGAACATTATCTTATATGGCAGAAAGCGGGGTTAGGGTTAAGTTGTTTTCTCACCGTCCAGTGTAAAGAGTTCTTTCTATAGCCCAGAAACAAGTGTTTCATGGGAAACATTTACAAATACTTTCTTCCAGTCAGCAGCTTGATTTTTCATCTTAACAGACTTTTTCAGATAGCTAAGGCTTTTCATTATTACAAAGTTGAATTTCTCATTTTCAAGTTCTTGGTTTGGCATTTTATCTAAAAAGTTGAGACAGAGGTCATTATTATTTTTTCCTATAATATCTTCTAAAAGTCCTATAGTTTTAAAATTTTTACTTGTAGATCTCTGATCCATTTTGAGTTCACGTTTTTAGAAGGTATAAGTTTCAGGTCGATGTTCATTTATAGGTATTGATGTTCAATTTATCCCGTACCATTTGTTGAAGAGATACTATTTCCTTCTAAAATATAACTTAATTTCAAATTTTATCATTTTGATTATGATGTGTCTAAATCTTGTATTCTTTTTTTTTTTTTTTTTAGATTTTATTTATTTTTAGACAGAAGGGAAGGGAGGGAGAAAGAGAGGGAGAAAAACATCAGTGTGTGGTTGCCTCTCATGTGGCCCTCATCGGGGACCTGGCCCGCAACCCAGGCATGTGCCCTGACTGGGAATCGAACCAGCAACCCTTGGTTCACAACTGGCGCTCAATCCACTGAGCTACACCAGCCAGGGGTAAATCTTGTATTCTTTGTATTTATCCTGTTTAGTGTTTCCTGAGCTGTTTTTATTTCTAAGTTCATGTTTATAATTAAACTTTAGAAATTGGGGGCCTTTATTTTTCTCTATTTTTGCCTGTCCCGTTCACTCTTCCCTTCCCTCTGTGGGTTCATCTACAGATATTTCTAATCACTTGATATTGCCCCACATGTCTAGAGGGCTGGGTTCACTTTTTCTGCTTTATATATATGGAATAATTTCTATTGCTATATCTTTTAGTTAACCGACAATTTCCCATGTCATATCTACAATGTATTGCCTTGAAGCCCATGCTGTAGTTTTTTTCTTTTTTAGGTATTATAGATTTCGGTCCAACAAATTTTGTTTTGTTATTTTCTGTGGTTTCTTTTTCTCTATTGATAATCCCACTAACTCTTCCATTACTGCTATTAGTTTTCTCTATCTGTTAGAACATATTTATATTAGCTGTTTTAAAAATCCTTTCTGCAGATTTCAACATTATGCTGTTATTTCTATTGGCTTTTTTTTTAATTTTTTTAAAAGATTTTATTTATTTATTTTCAGAGAGAGGAGAAGGGAGGGAGAAAGAGCAATGTATGGTTGCCTCTCACATGGCCCTCACTGGGGACCTGGCCCGCAACCCAGGCATGTGCCCTGGCTGGGAATC
Source organism: Micronycteris hirsuta (assembly GCA_004026765.1). Lineage (NCBI taxonomy): Eukaryota > Metazoa > Chordata > Mammalia > Chiroptera > Phyllostomidae > Micronycteris > Micronycteris hirsuta. Next base: position 20,921 of record PVJI01010418.1, on the reverse strand, counting down.
GAACCGGAACCCTCTGGTTCCCAGCCCGCGCTCATCCACTGAGCTACACCAGCCAGACTCTATTGGCTTTTTTTGGTTCTCTTTTAAGGAGAACATTGTGCTGTTTCTTCCATATGCATAGTAACATTATACTGTGGACATTACAAATGGAATGTTTTAGGGGTTCTAGATTCTTTGTCAGCTTCCTTAAGACACCATTAACTTGTGTTTTATCAGGGAGTTCACTTGACTAGCCTCAAAGCTCCCAAGTCTCTTTTCTGTGGTGAGCAACGGCTGAAATTTCTGCTCAGTTCTTTTATCCTTTTAGCTCTTGTGTCCTGCTCATTCTTTGGCATTTCTCTAGTATGGGCACAACTCGGGGGTATGCAAGAATTAGAGCAATATTGATATTCAGATTTTCCATCCCCACACCTGAGGATCCCTAACTTTCAGTTGCTCTAGCAGCTCCAAACTTAATTCTCTTAGTTCTCAATTCAGTAGTACTGTGATCTTTTTGCTTGGGTTCTAGGCTTTCAGAACAATGTGGATTTTGCTCAGGTAATAAGCATACGGATGGAATTATTAGTTAGTATTTGTACTCTTTCCTAAGTTTGATAACCATCCTTTTTCTTCTTTTTATTTTTTATTTTCTAGTACCTTCCAGTCATCCTCTCAGTGAGTGTATGTTTATGTGGGTGAGTGTGTAAATTTACATTTAATTTGGAGTTTATAAATGTTACCTGGAGGATGAATAGTCTTTTAGGCTGACACTCCTTAAAGCCGAATTCCAAGGACTTTTAATTTTATGTAGAGAAGAAGAAAAACCTTTGGAGGGTTTTAAGGAGGAGTGTGATATTATTGAATATAATCTTTACTGTGCATGTTGATATGTAGAGAATGTTGATTTTGTTTTGTTTGTTTTTTGAGTGTATGATTAGGTATAGAGGGTCAAATGTAGAAACCCAGGCAAAATATGGTAATAACGTGGATATATCTTAGAGTAATGGATATGCATAAAAGGTAATGCTACCTGAAGTCACTAGTTTGTTTTGGAAATTTAATAAAATAAAATGTGCATCACTCTAGACATTGCCTGATATACAATAATGCCTACGGAATTTAATAAGTTACTATGTATATATCATATGCCAAGAACTTCATGTTGAATGTAAAATTATACCTCAATTCATGGGTCTAATGATGGAGATTAGACATTAATTATACATTGATCAAATCTCAAATATATAAAAATTATAATGAAATAATTGCTATTGATTTGTTTATGATAACATGACAATCAATAATAAGATGACTAGACCTAGTGGTAGGAATAATATGTTCATATAAATATAAAATTAACTCTAGCCCTGGCTGTGTGGCTCAGTGGATCGAGTGCCTGACCGTGAACCAAAAAGTCGCCAGTTCGATTCCCAGTCAGGGCACATGCCTGTGTTGCAGGCCAGGTCCCCAGTGGAGGACCACATGAGAGGCAACCACACATGGATGTTTCTATCCCTCTCTTTCTCCCTCCCTTTCCCTCTGCTAATAAATAAATAAAATCTTTTAAAAAATAAATATAAAATTAACTCTAGATTATCAGTAATAATGCAAGAGTATCCAACTAGCTGAACTCCATATTAATGTTAATTAGAAGGGTATTTCTGAGAAACTAGAGCTGAAATGAGATCTCCATAACAATAACAATTATTTAGGTGAAGTGTAGGTAAGATGTCTTCCTGCATGTAAGAATCAGACACAGTTTGTTAAAAGGTCCCGAGGCAGAAGAGCCTGGAACCGACGTAGAACTGGAAGAAAGCCATCGTGGGCGAAGCAGAGTCTGAGGGTGACCATGCTGCACGTGGCACTGAAAATGTGCAAGAGTCAGGCTCTGCGGGTCTCGCAGGCCGTGGAGTGGTGGGGTTTTCCACTTTAAATCAAAGAGAAACTCTTTGTGAGTTTTCAGACAATAAGCTCAAGCCAACTTCAATGTGGAGAACAGATTGGAGAGAGACGAAATTGGATGGAGCAAGGCTCATTAAGTATAGAATAATAGATGATGTAGATATAATGATGGTGTCACTGCTGCTGCTTCCGTTGTGTTTCCCTTGTGATCTGGAGAAAGGAGAAATGGTAGGAAGAAGATTGCCTGATTTTGGGGGGAGGAGTGGTAATTTCTGTATGTCTAATACTCGATGGCCGGAAGCAACTTGCAAAAAACCCAAGATAACACTAGTTTAGTTCATACTTCGTTAACACCCAGAGGAGAAGCAGTTGCTGAGTCTTCCTAAACATTTACTGATCCTTGCATATAAGCAACAGCTGCTGGGAGCCAAGTATTGGGGTTTCCGTAGTATTTTAGATGCCCAAGCTTAAATACTGAAAAGGGGGTTGGGTCCCATTTTATTTTAACATGTCATTATCTCAAAAATGGCTTTATCATATCCTAAAGCACGTGAGATAGAATATGTTTTTCTTCACTTCGTCAGATTGAAGCTTCTGTGTGTCAGCCAAGAGGCAGAGCATCTGTACAGAGGTGATCATCATACCAGTCCCCAGAAGCATCTGGTAAACTATTAAGAACCAAAAAGGAGGCTAATGAAAAGATCACCTCTAGTAATAGAAATTGCATGCTTTGGTCTTTTTCTCCAGCTATTTGCTATGTTAGTTTCTTCTGCAAGACCTGGCAAAAGCACATGTATTAAACTGCTGCTATTTCCCCAGTGTGCTTTTTCTCTGGGAGACTAAGGAGAGAATGGTCTAAAAAAGCAACTAATTAATTTTCTTTATCACTTCTCTTTAAGCATGTATGTGGATAAAGGACCTGACAAGCCCTCTCATCCTTTCTACCTTCACACACGCACGCGCGCACACACACACACACACACCACACCCATAAAGGATAGGATGTCAGGATCTCGTGAAAACAACAGTGTCTACAATATGTATGGTTTTGGACATTTCTAAAGTGTTTCACTTGTTATATGAACTTTACTTTTCTTGGATCATTTATATGGAAGTTGGTCGATACTCCCTGACCCACGTCAACTCCATCTAAATGCAAAAAGTAGCATTGTCCTGCAGGAGAACGGATAGCACCACTGAAGTCATTCAGCTTTGCAGACAGAAGCCACTTGTCTTTGTAGGAAAGTATTGAACAGTTTCAACTGTATAAAAATCCATTTATGCTGCCTATTAAAAATGCCAGAACAACTGATGTGAACCAAGGAAAACCCAATTCACAGAGCTCGGTGTTTAGACTCAAGCTGTCAGTCCCCATGAGCGCTGTTGGGGAAATCAGTGGTCAAAATGGGCATCTTGGGGATATAGAAGCAGCCTGCTCTCATCCCTGGTAACTTCAACTGATAAATATGTGAGTGTGTGTGAGGGGGTGTGTGTGTGTGTGTGGAGAAAGTATGAACATGTGGGATTTTGATCACTGATAAAGCAATCACACATATAGTTTTCTGTAAGCATCAACAGTGGCTGACCAGCTACATGAAATTTGCTCCGAAAGAAAAGTTAAAGGTCACATGAGACACATGTTTGTGACTTCAATATGTAAGCGGGTCCTGATACCTCAGGACTTATAATGTAATAAAAAAAAATTAACAGCAGATACTTTTATTTCTTTAGGACTATAATGAGAAATATAAGTATTCTATATATGCTTTTCTAAAATTGAGTTATTTGAGATGTGTGCATAATGTGTTAATATGTGGGTAAGTCAGATTTGATTCTTCCGTGATTACATATTACCAACACCATCTATGTGATAAAGAAGGCTCTTTTGAAGTATCTTCAAGATGTCCTTGTCCAAGAATGCTGATGCCTGAAACTGGGAAGACTGGCATTTATGCTCCCCAAGAAGACTAGCATTTATGGTCCCCAAGAAAGTTTACTGGCTTAGCAAGTGCTATGACCATGCTAAAAAAGAACTTCCAAAAGATCAAATGAACCCATTGGCTCTGTGGGCTAGATAAAGAGTCTAGATTTTATTCACAGTTGTATTAAATTAGAAAGGAAAGGCATAAACATACAATGGGAAGGTCAGAAGACTCCATACGTAGAAGATTAGTAAGGCTCCTAAATAATGGTCTTAGGTGAACAGCAAGTGTTACAAATGAAGGGGAGAACGGGAAGATAACTGAGGTAGGCAGGGAAGACGTATCAAAAAGTTGGGTCTTAACGTTAAAGTTAGGAAGGGCTTTAGAGGGAGCAGGTGTCCCGGGTGAGCTCTGGTGTGTTGGAATATGAGTGATGAGTCCAGGGTCCGGATGCGGTCCTCGAGGTAGAAATGAAGTCATGAGTTCAGAAGGGTAGGTCAAAACGTTCAAAAAACGACCCCTTTCTCCTTCAGCAAATCCTTATAGAGCTTGCTGCAGAGACGTTTCAAAGTTCTCAAGGGAAAGGGAGTGGGCTTGATGGCTGACCCTTGCAAGTGCAAATTCCAACCCTTCCACTTCTAAGTTCTGTGACTTCGGGCACATGACTTCTGTGAACTTCAGGACCACTTATACAGAAGGGAGATACTATTTCGCGGGGAAAAGCCGTGTAGCTTGCAGTTGAGAGCACATACTCCAAGTAATCTTTCTAGGTTCAAATTCTGGTTCCACCACTTACAAGATCTGTACCCTTGGTAAAGCCTTTAAACCCTGTGCCTTTTCCTCATCTCTAAATGTAGTTATCACACAGAGCTGTTGTGAGTATTGAATGCACAATTTCTTGTAATAGTGCCTGGAAAAAATGCTTCAAAACTGTTCATTGTTAGTGTTTGTGTTAAAGTCATTACCTCATGGGTGGTTCAAAAAATAAAATGAGACATGTTTGGATGGTGTCAAGCACAGTGTGTAGGACATATCAACAAGGAAGCAATGCTATTTTATCTCACTCCTGTTTATCTGCTAAGAAATGTCAAGGGAGACTCTTCCATGTGCCATTTCCCGCAGGAAATCTCAGCAGCCTCCTGTTCCTCTTCTTCTTTGTTTTTTAATATTTTATTTATTTATTTTTAGAGAGAGGAGAAGGGAATGAGAAAGAGAGGGAGAGAAGCATCAATGTATGGTTGCCTGTCATGCACCCCCCCGCCCCCCGCCCCACACTGGGGACCAGGCCCTCAGCCCAGGCATGTGCCCTGACTGGGAATTGAACTAGTGACCTTTTGGTTCTCTGGCCAGCACTCAATCCACTGAGCCACACCAGCCAGGGCCCATTATTCTTCTAACAGTCTCACTCCCCATAGGAAATCTTCCTACCAACAGTCATAACTAGACTTCCCCGAGGGCCAAGAATGAACTTTCTGACCCCTTAATTAATCTGACTACTCAAGTCCCATAGAGTGGAGGTGACAACTCAAGTTCTATATAGGGTCATTCTTAGCGGAAACCTATTACCGCAATGATTCACACTGAGCCATCAATCTGAACAATGAACTCATCTTACCTAACACAGTTAAATCTGTTCCCAAACACATTTATGGGACCATGCACATCATCTGTCTGATCCCTTTTATTTTTATTGTACATTTTATCACTATGTAAGGAAAAATATACAGCCCTCTTCTCAGTGACATACTTTTTTAATATATAGTGGAAAGATATCCTAAATTTCATCTCAATTCTATCCATGTAGAGATAGTAAGCAGAGATCAGACAGGTTAACTTACTTGTTTAATGGCTACTGACATGATACTAATCTATAGAAAAAGAAGTCAACTTTGTTTTCCTTTTTAAAATTATATTACTTTATATTTAAGATGAAATATTTTTTAAAACGCAGACAGTGTGCCCAAAATAAGAAGCCACATTAACAGTCTACTGAAATTAGCATATTTCTTAATCTTGTTTAAAAATCTAAAATTGCTGTAGCAGCCTTATAAACAATTACTGTTCTTTTTTTTTTTAAATAAATGTCACTGGGGTGCAAGAAATTGTCTCAATTGAGGCACTCTCTTGCCATCTGCTCCCGAGAAGCCATGTAGACTTTATATTTGGTAAATGGTTCATCATCTCAGTAGCTTCAGGGACATCAATAAAAGTGTCTGCGGATAACAGATTATCTGTCAGAAAACTCCATGTGTTAACTATTTTTCTCTATCACATTTTCAGAACTAATTAAATATTTAGGCTGATCAGATGTTGAGAAATTTTTTGATGCAATTTGTGAAAAATATGATATTAACCTGGGGGTTTCACAACTTTTCATTGCTCACTGTCTGAAGGTGAAGTCTGTTTCCAAATGACATAATCCTTAAAAGTGCTTGAAAAATAGACATGGCACATCATCAATGTGAATAATTTTGCCCATTTTTTCTCCTCTGCTGCATCTAGAAAAATTAATGGAAGCAGCAAATAACAAGTCAAGAATAAACGAAAGACACTGGAGGAGAGCAATGATATCTGTCTTTAAAAGCATTGTAATTGTAACCCCTTAGGAAGAAACAGAGATACATGCCCCTCACATAAGGCTTGCCCATAGGTTTGAATCGCCTGTCACCCAGATTCCAGCAATGCTGCATAAAGGTGGAGTGGAGAGAATTCAAAGAGCTGAAAAAAAAATTCAAAATTAACTTGCTATGCAACCCTGGAAAATGTCCCTTCCCTTTCAGCTAGTTAGTTTAATCTTCAGTTGAACAAAAAAACTTTGGATAGCTCAGCAGTTCTCAGTATTAGTTTATCAGCAACCCTCCTAATCCAAGCCATTCGAGTGCTCACCATAACATACTACTCGGGTGCTGAAATTCTGATGTCGGAAAGCTTTATCAGGTAAGTGACCATAGTGGAATTCAAGAGAATTGAAACAGCAACAATGAGTTTTAATTAATGCAAATATATATCATGCAACCTCAAGTTCAATGTAGCCCCCTACCAACTGATGTTGACCAACCAACCGTTCTGTCATAACGGGGCTATTGAGAACCATTGGAACCAGTGGGTTGGCTAATTTTACAGGCAGTTCTCATGGTGTTAAAAAGTCTCTTCTTCCCTCCTTCACTCCTTCCCTCCTCTCCTTCCTCCCCTTCCTCTCCCTGTCTCCCCTTTATTCTCTCTCTTCCTGACTTTTGCAGGCTTAGTTTAAATATGATTAATTGCTATAGATTTCTGATTAATTCATTGCTGGAACTTCTAAGTTACTTAGATTCTGACTGGTTTGACTGGTTGCTGGTTGATCCATCGTCCCCATTATGTGTCGGTTTCAAACAGAGAGACACCTGAATACTCATTATTTTAGTAGATTTTTCACAAGAACAGCAGGAGTCAGTCCAGCAGTGGTCAGCAATAGTGTCTTCAGTAAGGCAGCGCTGGCTACTGTTGGGAAGAACCAATGAAAAGAGGGATACTCCAGGTCTCATGAGTGTGGAGGGCACTGAGTTCACCTGTCACAAGGAGCGAGGATCCAGTCTGGTGAAGTTACCCAGATCCCTAAGGACAACTGAAGTAAAAGACAGGGATGGGGCTCTTCTAATAAGCCTACAATCTAGAGATTCTAAGAGGCAAACCATACCAAAGATACCAGTGACAAAGGAGAACGTCATGCTGAGTTTGTACAGATTGGGCTGCATCTACTTCAATCTCTGCTAAATCAGATCATAAGAGGAGTGAAACAAAACCTCCCGAATTGGGTAAGAAGGGTTATTGTCAAGTGTTTCTTCTCCCTTTGTCCCTCCATCAAAAAACTGGCCTGACTCTTCTGCATACTCCCAAGGTTTGTCTTTGCCTTCCAAAGAGATAACAAGCTAACCCGTAAAATACATTCTCCATAGATATTTACTGAAGAAATTTAATCATCCACTTATGCTTTGCATGCATACTTATTTTTAAAATAGTTTATATTCATGCTTATGGCAAAAAGAGAAAAGCCATGAGGGAAAATTTATAAAATACAAAAGAGTTAAAAGTAGAAAAATGAAAAGAAATAACCCCAAATCAGTTTAAGAATATAACTATTTTGATGTGTTTTCATCCAGTAACTCAGGCATGCTTATAGAGCTGTGAGCATGTGGTATATAAAATTTTATTTCCTCATTTCTTTTTAAAATTATATCAAGGATTTTCATGTTGTTTTACACAATTCATAAGAATTACAATTGGATTATATTTAATTCAGTTAATGTTTCATCATTGGTTTAACCATTATCTTATTGTTTGTTAGATAGTTTGTGGTTTTAAACAAATTTGGAAAATCATAGGCATTCTATATCTTCAAATATTTTTCCTGCTCCATCCCCTCTCCTCTTGGGACTCCAGTTACATGTGTGTCCATCCAGTTAAGGTCATCCTGCAGGTCACTGAGACCCTGTTCACTTCTTTTTTCTCTCATTGTTTTCATTTGGATAGTTTCTATTGTTCTGTCTTTAAGTCCACTAGACTTTTGTTTTGCAGTATCTAATCTGGTGTTCATCCCATACAGCATGATTTTTTTCAGAGAATGCACTTTTCATAGCTAGAAGTTCCACTTAGATGACTGCCTATGTTTCCCTCTATTTTGACACATGAAATACATTAAAATGTTTAATATGCTGGTCTACAGATTTCTTATCTCTATCGCTCTAGGTCTGTTTCTTTTGACGCTCATTTCTCCCGATTATGGGTTATATTTTCCTGCTTCTTAGATTTGCTCTATGAATTTTGTCTCATTTCATTACATATTGCTGTTCTTTGTTCATGAATGTGTTTAATGTTATTTGGATTTAGTTGAGCCCTTTCGAATCCTACTTTTCATTTTGTTAGGAAAGTGCAGCAATATATCTCCGCTGCTGAAGTGATACTCTTCGGGGGCCTGTACACATGGCTCCCGGCACTACGGAGTCTTTCTACTCTGGCTAATGGAAGTGAGAGCTTTGGGTCCTGTGTGAGCCATGTGGAGTTTTCTGTGTATTCCTTTCTGGTGTCTCCTTCTCAAGTCTTGAGTTCCTCACATGTACGTGCAGAAAACTGCTTACTTTGTAACTCAAGGGGGCCACTCTGCAGGTCTCTGCAACTGCCTGTTAAGTTCATTTCTAGTATTTGTTCCTCAACTTTGAGCTAACTTGGCTTCTTCAAATTCTAAACTTGGTCTCTTCAATTGCTGTGTTTGGGTTCTCCTAACTCTGCTGGGGCCTGGAAACTCTCTTGAGTGAACTCTCTCCCAGTGAACTGGGGCTATTGTAGGATTTACTTTTTATTACTTTATCTAGTGATTATTATCTTGTGCTGCCTGTCGACCAAGACGCGAATAACTTTGTTGTATGTAATTCATAAGTGTACCTTAAAGCTTATCTTTTCTTCTTTACTCTATATTCATATTCGCAGACCTCTTATGAAGAGAAGATTGAGTATTAAAACAATATTTTACATTTGTGAAGCTCCCCCTTTTAAGACATCACTCTCCTTTTATTCTTTATTATTTGACTCAGTTTCCATTAAAAAATAGAGTATTTTTATTTCCTGACCCACCCACATTCCTAGATCTTACATATTTAATCAAAACATTTTTATTATATGTTATTAATTATGCTGCAACAGTTCTCATTTTTTTCCTCTTTGCCCCCCTCCACCCAACACCCGCCACTCCCTCAGGCAATCCCCCCATCATTGTTCATGTCTGTGGGTCATGCATATAAGTTCTTTGGTGACTCCATTTCCTGTACTGTACTTTACATCCCCAAGGCTATTCTGTAACTGCCTATTTATACCTTTATTTTATTTTTTTGCAGAATAATAATGTTTATTGAGAATGGCTCATTACAAACAAAATATATGTATAAAATCTCTGCAATGCAGAAGATCCTTTTTTGTCCCCATGTGGCTGGAGTGAACAAAGCCAACTGTCCACTGTGGCTTTCGGGACTGTGCTGGACCCTCAGCTTGTGGACAGGGGCCATGGGCACCATGCTGTGTAGGCAGCAGTTCCTGATGGGGCCATTTCTGGGGCCCATCTTCATGATTTCTTCACTGCACCCTATTTGTACTTCTTAACCCCCTCACCTCTTCCCCCATTCCCTTACACCCCCCCTTCCATCTGGCAACCATCAACATGCTCTGTGTATTCATGATTCTGTCTGTGTTCTTCTTGTTTGCTTAGTTTGTCTTTTAGAGTCATATGTAGATAGAGAGGTATTTTTTGCCATTTTATTGTTCACAGGTTTGAGCTTCCCTTCATCATTTCATATAATAATGGTTTGGTGATGATGAACTCCTTTAGATTTTTCTTGTCTGGGAAGCTCATATCTGCCCTTTTGATTCTAAATGATAGCTTTGCAAGGTAGAATGAAGCCAAGCTGTGAATCTAGGCTGGCTGCTGCTATGTCGGGCCTGGGGCTCACTGAGTCCAGCTGTTGCTTGTCTGAGAGGATTGAGGAAGTTGTGAAGCATGAGCCAAGACCAGCCATTCCTGTGGAAAAGCAGCTTGCGTGGGCCTGTAAGTTGGGTGGGGCATCATCTGTGGGGAATCTCTAAGTGGGTCAAACAATATTAGCCAGGTTGATAGATTCTCAGATACGGCACCAGCCTGCCAGCTCTGTGGGTGGGGGGAAGGTTTAGAAAACAGACAATGGCCTCTGCTCCCCTGGATGCCAGACACTTCAGTTCCTCCCCACTGATGCCTTTCAAGCTGCTACCCTGGTGCTGGAGCTCAGAGGAACCGAGTCTGAGTAGGTGAGTCTGTGTGTGGGTTCTTTATGGGAACTTCTTGGGGCTCCAGCAGTTTCTTCTACCTACTCAAGCCTTGCTCATTTTTGCAGCCAGAAGTTATGGGGACTTATCTTCCTGGCGTTGGAACCCTGGGCTGTGAGGCCTAATGTGGGTCTGGGACTCCTCACTCCTGAGATAACCCTTCCAAATTTTTATCCACCACGTGTGTGAGAGACTCTCCCCTTCCGAATCTGTGTCCCTCCACCCATCAGGATGGATGTGGTTGCTTTAATTCCGTAGTTGTCAGACTTCCATTCAACTCAGTTTCTGACGGTTCTGAGTGATGGTTCTATATTTCAGTTGTAAATTTGATGTGGTTGTGTGAAAAGGCAAGCCATGTCTGCCTACACTGCCATCTGGACCGGAAGTCCTCAAAATGTTAAACAATATTTCAAGATGCTAAAACTGACTTTTAGAGAAATTTATGTCTGCCCAAGTTCTCAGGATCTCTTGCTTCTCAGTATTATTAATCCAATCCTCCCTTAGTTTTTATACTTTTTAGATAATATATTTACATTTAGGGGCATTTGTTAAAATAAATTTTTATTACTGTTGTTTTAAAGTTGAAGCTCTTTATCTGTATTTGTCAAGTGATGGGTTTCTTTACACATATTTTCTAACTTTTTTCAAAGGAGAGGAAAAGAATTCAGGGTATTTTAAATACAGGGGGAAGGTACTGTGAAGCAAATATTTTTTGAATATATTTATTTCTAAAAGTTCCGACTTTTAAAAACGTATATGTATATGTTGTTATTAACTTATATTCACAAAGATTCTCTTGTATATAGATATTCCCTTGCATATACTTGTTTTCACATTGTTGGGAGCCTTGTTTAATTCCTCAAAATGTATATATTTTTTGTATTTTCTATTCCCAGAGCCTGTTTGTAACAAATAACCACCAATCTTCTTTCAAAGAATATATATATGTGTGTATATATATATATACACACACATATATATATATAAAATCAGTGCTAAAAGTGGAAAATGATATTATTTCTACTCTGAAGCACCTACCTTATATGAGATAGATACTTACTAGCATTTTAAATATCCTTTAGACAGGAAAGTACATGGGAAGTTTATGAGAATTCATTTCATCAAAAGAAAATCAGGCTTAGGAGAGGAAAAAATAAAATACCATTAACACCAAACCATTGAGAGAGGAACTCTACCAGGAAAATACACAGACTCAGAGTTCAGTTCAAAAAGGTAGCTCACATTATTTCTAAATGGAATTTTTAAATCCATTCTCTGGTTTAGTGTTTGTATTACTTTGTATAATTAAAAGGTTTCCTCATGTGCCGAGTTTCAATTTCATTACTTGTGGGCTTAATAGATAGGCAGGTTTGGAAAGGAAATCTGTGTTTCATAATGTTTTTGGAATGATCTATTGCAGACAGTTTTATAGAAAACAGGTATCTCCAGTGTAATATGCAATTCTAATTATCTTAGAATCATGTGATATACACAGCATAGTACATTTCAATTTTTAAAATACCTTTTTTTCTATTCTAATTCCATTTAGCCCACTGCTGTAATTTGTTTTATGTCTGTGTTTTAATTTTGTTTATATGTCCTCTAACAATGTACTTAATACCTCACAGTGTTTTGCCATAAGCTGTAAGGAAGGCATACTTTCATTACCACAAATGAATTACTTTACATAGGTTTTATTCCCCATATATTAAATTGAGTCTTTTTCCAGATCAGAGCTGTTTCTCCCTCTCTCTCTCTCTCTCTCCCCCTCCCTCCATCTCTCTCTCTCTCTGTCATACTCATACTCACACACACACACCCCAACCTGAGAAAAGAGACAGATGACAATCAGCGACCTGGGTCTATCGGGTCGCTGTCCTGTAATGCATGCGTAGAGCTGTCTTGGCTGTGAACACACACAAAACATTGAACGACTGATACACACCACATCAGTTTGGGGTGTGGGGCCATCACCTTTGCAGATCATCATAGAAGTCTCTGCAGGTGTAGGCTGCCTTGCTTTGCTTGCAATAGTTATTAGCCAGAGACCGCTTTTTGAAAAGTCACCTTCTTTGGAGTTCTTTCTCCAAAGACCTAGCAGTGCTTATGCAAGAGCTAGGTTGCATGTCTACAATTCCCTGTCTCTGGCAGCAAATCAATACAAGCTTCAGCAGAGCACTTCTTTTCCAGAGCAGTAGCTACTGCATCATACTGGAGCAAGGAGGCTTAGACCCTTTGATGGAGCTACATTATAATATATGCAGTGGGAAACCCCTTGCTTGTCACATTTATGTGGGTGATGGCAACACAGGGATATTTTGCCATGTCCTGTGAACTGAGAGAAAGTAAATCCATTGCAAACAAAGGGACTTAGCACTACTTCAATTCTCGTTGCCTCCGTGTCTGCCAAGGTACTCAATTTTTAGGCCAGTGTACGGTCCCACAGGGCTCTTAGAAATGTGTAGGAAGACAAATGGCATCCCAAGAAAATGGTTCCACGGTCCCGGAAATATAGACGACTTTCCAAGCTTAAATTGTGCCATGTTTATTTTCCCCTTCACTCGTCCACAGTTTCTCCAATTTCATTTAGATTGTTCAATTACCATTAATTCCAGGCAATCTGTTGTTTAATTGGATGGATTTCAATTGCAAATTAAGACTGCTGATTTCAACCAAGAAAGTTAATTTAAACCTGACAACAGGTTTGTTTTTTAAAAAATTGGGAAAATGGTATGAGAGAATGGAGAATAACACAGACATTTGTTTGTATGTTAAGGTGTCACTTGTTTGTTTAATTAGGGCAAAACCGTAGTTTTCTACTAACTAACTTTCTAAATTGCAGAAATAACTAGCTCTGTGACTCCTCATGTGGGGAATATCATCATGAAAGACTTACCTAGCCACTTGACAATTCCGGAACAGTTTCTTTCTACCGACCCAGAGTCTGGCCTTTGAACAAACTCTATCTGATAGCCATTCTCAATGAAAATCAAGGTGAAGACGAAGTTATATGATTAACTAGGTGGCACTGTGTATTAAGATGGAAAAAAGTGAGGAAGGTACTTTCTGTTTCATACTAAAGGAAGTTCTTGAAGTGTTGAGTTATGCCATAGCTCTCAGGAAATATGAAGGGAAACTCAAAGACTGGCAAGTGCCAATCTTCAGGTTCTGGCATATATCTGCTTAAGGGATAAAGAGAGAAAACTCTTCTATTTGAATAGGACACAATATTACCCAGGATCCTTTTTGCAGGATGGATAAATACATTTTAAAACCATCATGTTAAACCAATTACCCAGAAAAGTTCTAATAAAGAGATAACAATAGAAAATATGATTATAAGTCAACACATTATTTTTCTTATTAAAGAAAATGACATTGACGAAAACTTCCTAAGATATTTTTAACACTTTTTTTGGTTGTCCCATCCGTGTTTAGAAAATGAGCTTATGCGGAGTAGCATATACAAGAAAATATTAGTGAAGATTCAGAATTTTTAGAGCACCATGTGGTGGTGAGAAAGAAGGCTGTACAAAAAATAGAAGCTTGAGGTCTGGCATTTTCAATAGCAGGAAACAGAATGGGTTGCGAGGCAGACGTTATGTAGATAAATTTCTGGACTGAAAGTGAGTGATCCGCGGTTGTTTTAATTTTCACACACTGGTGACAGCTATTGTCCGTGCCATGACTTCTGGGAGGTGTATTTATAGTGCGGTAACCATAATGAAGGGTTGCCAATACAGGGATGCTGGCAAAAGGGACCGTTATTATATTCCAAGTAAACATTGTTAATGTGTGATGACAAATGGGAACAAGGGACAGTAGGTTTTCATAATGCTTATTATAACCAAACAGGAACAGGAGATATCAAAACAGAGATTACTTAAGAATGAATGACATTGCAATTACATTCCTGGTTGTGCCAAATCCGGGTATTAGAATCTCGATTACCTTACTTCCAAAGGATGAGCCTAGCCTGTCAGTTATCAATTTATTATAATTCCTGGGTAATATTTACTAAAGATAAACATTGATTAGCTGAAATTGACTAGCCCATGCTATAAAATAGAAATTATAAATATTTGATTCTATAATACACTTTAAGGACTGTTCAGGAAAAAGTAGAGCCATTGTTTACTGTGGTTCTGATATCAGCTTTCCATTCCTTTGTAGAAAATGATTGGTGAAAATTAATTAGAATGGATGACTAAGGGAAAATACTATTTTTCTTGTGCTGTGAAAGTTCTATTAATCATTCACTCTATCATTAATACTCTTCATAATACATGAATAATACTCGATGTGTTTTTTGAGGTTTTGAAATGTACAGGTAATTTCTTTTTTTTGAACTTCTGTTGAATGTACTGGGGTGATATTGTTAATCAAAGTATATAGGTTTCAGGTGTACAATTCTATAATACAACTGAATATTGAACGGCCGTGTCTCTTGTTTCAGAGTGATATTATACGCAGGAAACATTTAATGTTAGGCTTTCGAACCTGCTCAAGACTTATCTCCAATGCAATCATCGTGTTAGAAATTTTAGAAATGTTTTTCCACATCTAAGAGGTTTGCCTTTTTCAAAAGACTGTGCAGCATTCTACTTTCTGGAGTTTTTTTTCCTAATTTGTGGGTGTCATCTCTGTGTTTCCTGAGCCATTTCTGCTCTGCGGCATCATTCTCCCAGGTGGATGGAGGGTGGTTTCTATTGCTCTCATGTAAGGATTTACCTTCTATGGTCAGAGGAAGCAGGTTCTCTCGTTGTGCATTAACTGGAAACCATGGGTACTATCTGTACAACATTTTTAAAGATCATTTTGTAAAAATGTAACCATTTACATATACTTTCATATAGACTGCATTTATTACAATACTGAGAATGTCCAAAAGGATACTTATGAAATTACAACCCCAAAGGTGAGTGCCTAGTGCATTAAAGTAAACGAATGCACAGTGATCACAAAAGGTGTGAGTTTTCCCTTCTACCCAGCCACACCAAGACGGAGAGCTCTTTCCGAAAAGCTGGATTTGGATTAATAGCCATGTTGAACCAAAAACACACTCAGCATGATTAATCCACCTATTCTACAGAGCACTGGTTCTGCTAGTTGTTAGTGGTACAACCTTAGACAATCATTTAACATATATGAGTTTTGTCTATAAAATACAGATAATAGCAAGCCCTAACTTCTAGCATTCATCAGGTAGAAAACGCATTTAAATACTTAGCACGGCAACAGGCACACTGAAGAGTGTGGAATGACGGGTAACGTAAGGCTCATAAAATTAGACTAGGATTGCCCGGAACAGTAGCCATGTAAAAAGAGTAGCACTCTCCCTTTA
Organism: Micronycteris hirsuta; assembly: GCA_004026765.1. Lineage (NCBI taxonomy): Eukaryota > Metazoa > Chordata > Mammalia > Chiroptera > Phyllostomidae > Micronycteris > Micronycteris hirsuta. The sequence continues at coordinate 4,949 of PVJI01010418.1, read as the reverse complement.
ATTGTGCGAAGCCCTGCCTTTCTTTAAAACAATTGCTGACAGCGCAGTAAAAAAATTACTGGCAAAGACAGCCTCTGCCTATATTCTCCAACAACTCCAGCCTATTGCTTTAGGGAAAAATAAACAAAAACCAAAAACTACATTTATAAAGAAAAAGTCTTGCCCCCTGAGATTCAGTGTGAAACAGTTGCGTCCAGTGGGTTAGGACAGAGGTCCGTGGGGAGCCAAGGAGAGGGCAGGGCTCCCAGAGGCCAGTCGGCAGTGAATTGTTAAGCCTTTCAGTGAAAGAAGTATGTGAACACATGGTGCCTCCTAAGGACTGTGACTCAGACCCTCTGAGTGCCCTGAAGGCTCTGCCACTTGGAGAGGAATTAAATGGTCCCAGGGAGAACAGGCAAAGCCAGACACAGCTTTGGGGAGGTAGGGAACTGCCGTCAGGTTCCCCTGAAAAGTGAGGCAGTGGACTTGGACTCTTCTGGTCACAAGCTGTTGAGACGGCACTAATAGAAACTAGACCATACTGAGACATGGAGCCGGCTTCCTCCCCTACTTTTCTCCCCCAGTTAAGGAAATCGAGATTTCGGCACAGAAGGAGGAACTACGGTGTGAAATGAGAACACTGTACCCTGGAGGAAAAGAACTGAATTTATTCTTTAAAGTAAAGAAAGGAAATAAAGGTTGGGCAACATATGAAACGAGGAAGAACATGGCTGGGATTTGGGATGTGGCCTCTTTTTTTAAAGAGCAACATAACAGAGCAGGATGCGCGCACTCATCTGTCAGCTGCTGCGAAGTCAGAGCCACGCTCCTTATTAGCAGAGCACAGACGCTACAGGCGGCTGTGATTTTGCCTCCTCTCAATATATAGGTCCCCATCAAGACAAACAGTTATGACTGGTCTTGTGGTCCGAGCAGGCAATGAACAGGGCAAAGGAAGGAGGTGGCTGGGCCAGCAAAGGGAGTCACCCTAGATTGTCTTCTAAGAGCCTGTGTCACGGAAGTTTCTGTTGGGCTTGCCCAGATCCTCAACAATTATTTCAGGTATCTCTCCAAATCTGTTCTTAGAGCCTTTCCCGATCGCCCCGTTTAAAATGTCCTCACCATACTCCCGTCATTCTCTATATTCATTTTTCCTTCTTCCCGCTGCACACACAGACATTTGTTTATGTATATATAAATATTTGTTTTATATACATAAAACATTTTATATCTTTATATACAAATATTTGTCTTATATATATAATATATATATCAAATATTTTACCTGTCTTCCTGATTAGAATGTAAACTCCCCAAAGATAAGTCTTTATCTCATTCTAGTGCCAGGCACCAACCCAGGGCCTATAAAAATGCATGGCTGATAGTAGATTCCAGATAGATATTTATTAACAAATTAATAGAAGAATGAGTAAATAAAGAAACCATATAAGTAAGCATGTAAATACGTAAGAATAACTTCATGAGGTATGTCTTATAACACAGAAAGATAGCCCTGACCCGTGCGGGTGTGGCTCAATTGCTTGGGCATTGTCTCACAAAGCCGAAGGTTGTCAGTTCGATTTCCAGTCAGGGCGCATGCCTGGGTTTGGGATTCGCTCCCCAGCCAGGGCGCGTGCGAGAGGTAGTTTCAACCACAGGCATTTTTACATGTATCTGCAGAGACTACAAACTAACATATAGAAATGGGACATGGTTTGATTCCTTGCAGGGCAAACTCAACGCCATTGGGATTTGGCACAACAGTGTATTCGGCTAAATAGCAATTTAGTTGAATTTCATGAACTCTCTGTCCAAATTTGAATGTATTTACTGCCTCCCCTATGAAGTGTTATGTCCAGTCCACAAATTTACATGCAAAAGCAGAAAGGGTTGTAATAGTTCTACAAGTTTGAACCCTCCAAAAAAGGATACTGTTATGATAATATTTAAAGTGGCTCAGAAGGAAGCATTTTAAACCCAAGCTTGCATTACTGTTTTTAGTCACATATTTCTTTAAATTCTTTTGATAAGGAGTAGTACTTCTCTTAATTTGTTATATTCTTAAAACTCACAGAATGACGTCAAAGATCTCTGTTAGTAAATTTTCATAAAAGACCCTGGCTGGTGTAGCTCAGTGGATTGAGCGTGGGCTGGGAACCAAAGGGTCACCGGTTCGATTCCCAGTCAGGGCACATGCCTGGGTTATGGGCCAGGTCCCCAGTGAGGGCCATGTGAGAGGCAACCAAACATTGCTGTTTCTCTCCTTCTCTTCCTCCCTCCCTTCCCCTCTCTCTAAAAATAAATAAAACCTTAAAAATTTTTTTTCATAAAAGTTTTAGTTGGTGAGTGATACCTTTACCCACATAATTTTATTCGTTATCTGAGGTCAGGTTCCATAGAAACAGAGCCTGAGATAGAGATTCCTGTGCAAGTGATTTTTTTTAGAGACTGATCTCAGGAGAAACTCGAAGGAGGTAAAGGAAGCAGAATACACAGGAAAGACGTTAAGCAAATGTGGTTTATCTGAAAGATAACAACTGAGAAGAAACCAGTGGTCCCATGGGGAACTCTGGAGCATGAATGGTACCCTAGAGTTGTCTCACCCTTTGTACCCCATATCCGCTAGTAACTGGATACAGTCTACCCCTGAGGGTAGAGTATAGCTCTTGGGCTTGGCAGTGCTGATTATCTGAGCTGGTCCTCCAGAGAAACGTACAGTCATCAGCCCATAGCAACCATTGTGTGCAGAAATGAGAGCTGGGTGCGCCGAGCCAGGAAAGGAGATCTAGGCAGGACTTTCACAGCTTTACTGGCATTCATTTTAATTCACCCCTGGTGTTTCTCAGGTCCACTCGCTTACCACACTCAATTGCTTCTGGTCCATCGGAGCCTCTATAGGGTTTTGAATAGTTGCAGTTTCTGGGTGGACTTACAGCCTCTACTGCCAGAAGAGGTCCTGCTATAAGTAGCCACAGTTCTGCCTTTTTGTGATAAGTCAGGACCACTTGCACCTACCAGTTTGATAACTACTTCCCTTGCTTTGGGGTTTACTGACTTGAGGAGGGTAAAGTGACGGGGTAGCTACAATAACTTGAAGTTTGGTGGGATTCTCTATTTTCTTCTGGGAAACAGGGCTTCCAGACCCACAGGAAATAGTGTTGCCAGGACAAGAAGAACAAATTACTAAACTGGGTCACTGGAAATGATCATGAGCAGGGTCTTTTCTACTTCCATGCCTTAGTTCATGGGCCCATATATTCTAACTATGGGGCACCCAGTGCCATTTATGAGCCATTGGTGCAAGTCGTATGTTGCATTGTGAAGGGTAGCACCCTATCCTCTCAGGTTATCCTCTCCAGCGTGGTGCCTCAGATGTGTCTTCTGAAGATCGCTTCACCACTAAATTAAACAAGAACTTCCAAACTATAGGTATGGCAGGAAGGGCACTTAATAGGTAAGTTGCATGGAATACACTTGAGTTAGTTATATGCAGCTTCCATAACAAAACTACATAGATTGAACGACATAACAGTTGTTTGTTTTTGCCCAGTCTGGAGGCTAGAAGTCAAAGGCCAAGGTGCAAACAGGGTTGCTTTCTGCTAAAGCTTCTCTTCCTGGCTTCTCAATGGTCTCCTTTTTGCTGTGTCCTCACATGTTTTTTGTTTGCTTGTTTTGTTTTGTTTTGCTTTTTTGTACACAGAGAGAGAGGTATATATGTAGTGTTTCTTCTTCTTCAAATAAGACACCAATCCTATTGGATTGGGGCCCCACTCTTTTAACCTTAGTTGTCTCCCTAAAGTCCTTATTTCCAAATATGGTCATACAGGGACTTTGAGCTTGAACGTGTGATTTGGGGAGTACCAATTCAGTCTATTACAATATCTAATTTAGAGCAAGTCAATGCTATTTTGAGCAGAGAACTGTGTACCATTCTAAAGCATCTCCAGGTAGAGAGCAAGAGCCTTAACCAGGGGATATCAAGAGATCATACAGACAGAACTCCCTCTTGTGAGCTGGGTGCAACTAGCACCACAAAATCCATGGTGAAATGAAAGTGATAAATGTGCACTTGGGCTTGAACAGCTCCAGAGAGCATAAGCTGTCAACATGGTAGCCTGGACCTTCCCGACTCCATCTTGGTTACCCTGTCACCCTTGCCTTAGTTTACACGTACAGAAATACAGATATTTCTCCAGCAAAAGAGGTATTTTTGGAAACAATAAAGAAATGCAACTCAGGCCATGAGGTCTAATGAACCCCATGCAAGTGCAGAGAACCACAGGAGAGGAATGCTGTTTTAAGGACTTTAAGGAATCTTCTTCCTTCTGTTGAGTGTACAGTGACATCACTTACTGTGGGGGACGCAAGGTACCTGTCTTCCTGTTGGGGTCCGTAGGGTGCTTTGTGTGACCTGTGTGTGACCATGCTCTCTGGCAGCCTCCTGACTCCACTTTAAATGCCATTTCTGTTTATTCGATTTCATAGGCCTTCAATGGCCTTACCAAGTACCAGATGAAAGAGTAAGGAAAAGCATGAGCTCCATTCACAAGTGGCTTGGCTGGGTGTATTGGTGTGACCTGAAAACTGACTGATACTGAACCACAGTTTCACTGGTGGAAGATGAAAAGAAATCCCCTGGTGGGCAGAGCTATGGGTGAGCCACAGAGCTCAGTGTGGTAACTATTTTCAGTGTGAATTAGATGTTCCTGTCTTTCAGACAGGAAGCAGAATCTTTTCTGCTTCCTGAGTAATTTGCCCACTGAGAAAGTGTTCCGTTGAACTCTTTGATTTTCTTTATTTTTATGGTTGCTAAACATTTTCCAGATTAATTTGAAGTTTAATTTTCTGAGACGGCTAATTAAAGAAGCCATGCTTTAATTCTGAAAGCAAATCACTGGTTCTCCTCATCTTGGAAAGAAAGGAATTTTTAAAATTCTTTTGAGACAGAATCCTTTTTTTTTTTTTTTTTT
>PVJI01010417.1:0-60576 GCA_004026765.1 Micronycteris hirsuta | reverse complement strand
ACCAGGAGAGCATTATGCTAAGTGAAGTAAGCCAGTCAAAGAAAGACAAATACCATATGATTTCACTTACATGTGGAATATAATGAACAAAATAAACAAAATAGAAACAGACTCATAGATACGGAGAACAGACTGACAGCTGTCTGTCAGAGGGGGCTGAGGAAGAGTGTGAAAGGATTGAGCAAGGACAAAAAAAAGACTCCAGGCCACAGACAACAGCGTGGTGATTACCAGAAAGAAAGGGAGATGGGAGAAGGGAGAAAAAGGTAAAAGGGGATAAACGGTGATGGAAGGAGACTTGACTTTGGGTGGGAACACACAAATACATTATACAGATGATGTATTATAGAATTGTACACTTGAAACCTATATAATTTTATTAACCAATGTCACCTCAGTAAATGCAATAAGATTTTTTAAAATTCAGTTAATTTAAGATTCTCAAGCTCCTTCTTAATCTTACCTTCTCTTTCTTAAGGATGGAACTAAGTTATTGGAGGGGGGCCAAGGGCCCTACATCACTCTGGCACCATGGGAGAGGTGCCCAAGGCATGGCAAACCATCTATGCTGGCCTCTGCCCAGATGGCCATGGATTTTAGCAACTCTTCCCACTGCACCTGCCACCCATTGTCCACCATCCCCTCCAACAAACACCCCCCAGATTCCTCCATCATGTCCTTTATCTCTAAACCTTTCTGATCCCAAGAGTGCTCCTTAGTTCTCATATCCAAGATGCACGAGAATGCTCGGAGCATAAGAATGTTTACACTTCAAGTATTGTGCAAAAATACTTTGGAGGTTACTAGTTATGTACCATCTTAAATATAAATGTTAGAATTCTTTTTTTGTAAAATTCAGATTGACTTCCCCCTTTAGCATCTGTTCACCAGATAAATCACCCATTTACAGTTTCAGACTAATACATGCTTGCTCAGTCCTCTTCATAGCAGGTCATTCTACATCTAAAATAGCAGCTACATTGGAACAAGAGCAGCCAAAGTTCCTTTGAAGATCTAAGGAAACCACATATGAAGTCAATTAGTTATAGTTTCTAAAATATGCAAAGATTAGGGATGTGACTGGGGGAGTTAGGGATCTCCTGTTGGTAATTGGAATACAGTTCTCATAACCTCTTTACAGTTGTAGCCATTAGGGAGCCCACAGAAGACTGAGAGTCAGATGGAAGTCAAAGCATTTGACTGCATTAATTGGTCTAGCAAGTGCTCGAGAACCTCATAGGACAGAACTGGGCTGGCCTGGAAAATGCGGCTTGGAAATGAGAACTAATTAGAGGTCCTCCTGGGAGACACTGGGAAGAGCTTGGCCTGCAAAAGAAATGTAATCTACCTCCACATCCAGCCGCACAAACCTAGCTTGTAGCAAATACAGAGAAGAAGTATCCAGAGATGGGCCCGTGTTATTTTTTCCAGTGCTTCTATCCCTTTCCCCCAATAAAAATGGTAACCAACGAATACCCCCCCAGCCCTGCACAAGTGTGCCAGCTACTCTTCCTGTCTCTGTGAGATAGGAGGAAGTGATTAAGTAGGGAAGTGTTCCATTCAACTTAACCCCTTTGTCTGAAGGGGAGTGAGAATTTCTCTCTCCCTTGAATAATGAGAATGTGAACCTGCACATTTCCCCTTATCACCTCTCTAACAGTGCGGTCAACTACAAGGAAGATTCCAGAAGAATCTGGTACAGTAGTAACCTGAATAAGAGGCTGACTTCATCTTGTATATAAGCACAGCTTCCTTAAAGTTGGGCTCAGGGGACAGAGGAGAGATCTTTGAGAAGGGAGGTGTCTGCCCTTCCCTCACTCCTCTTCCCCAGCAAAACTGAGGGCTGTCCTTGGCGCCCTGCTCTTCCCGCTTCCCACACCCTCCACAAAGCATCTCATGCTCCTGCCTTACTGTTTTTAAGCTGATGACTTCAGCCCCAACCACTCCACGAACTTCAGTCATGCAGCCAACTGCCTGCCAGACAGTCATGAAACATCCCGTAAACTTCTCAAAATCAACATAACCCAGGTAAAATATTATGGAACTCATTATTTTCCTTACCCATTCCCACCCACAAATGTTCCTCTTCCAATAGTTCCAATTACTGTTACTAGCACTTATTCCATCTACCCAGGTACCAATCCAGAAAACTCAGAATGACCCTAGGCAACCCCTCCCTTACACATCCCATCAATTGCCAGGTTCTGCTGATTTAACATTCTGCGTGTTGCTGAATCTGACCCCCTAACACTACTCTGGTTGGAGTTCTCCTTCATTTTTTTTTTTAAGATTTTATTTATTTATTTTTAGAGAGAGGAGAAGGGAGGGAGACAGAGAGGGAGAGAAACAGCAATGTATGGTTGCCTCTCACATGGCCCTCACAGGGGACCTGGCCCGCAACCCAGGCATGTGCCCTGACCGGGAATCAAACCGGGACTGTCTGGTTCCCAGCCCGCGCTCAATCCACTGAGCTACACCAGCCAGGCTCCTTCATTTTTTTCTAACTTTATTTTTATTGTTGACACCATTACAGATGTCCCCATTCCCCACCTTTGCCCACCCCCTCCCTGCCCTTGCCCCCACTTCCCTCTGGCCATCACCACACTGTTGTCTTTATCTACGTGTTACATATTTACGTCCTTTGGCTAATCCCTTCACCTTTCATGCCATCCCACCTTGCCCCGCCCCTCTGACAGCTGTCAGTCTGTTCCATGTATCCATGTCTCTGTTCCTATTTTGTTTGAAAGTTTATTCCTATCTTAACTACAGAAGCAATCTTCTAGCAAGTCTCCTTACCCCTAATTTCAGTCCCTTCAATTCACGTCTAACAATGTCGTCTATCTAAAGTGCACATCTGACCTCCTGTGCTTTAAACCCTTTGGCGATTCCGCACAGCCCACGGGGTAAAATGCAACCTCCTTAGCAGGACACATAAGCCTTCCAATACCAGGTGCTCACCTACCTCTTAAAACTTCTATCTCTACCTCACTTTTTACGTTCTAGTCTCTAGTCAGCAAACCACTTATTCCCTCCACATTCTATGATCATTTAAATCTCTGTGACTTTATAAATGGTCCTTTGCCCAGAATATATTTTCTGACTTCTTTCTTCTAATATTTTTTTCATCTATCACAATTCAGTTCAGGTGTCATTTCTTTCTAAAAGCTTCTCCGGAACCTCCAGTCCCTGCCAAGTTCCCCCTTCCACCCTGTACCCCTCTGACACCTGCATCTGTCTCTTTTACTAAATGCACGATAGTGTACTAAAGTGACTATGTACGTTTCTGGGGCTTTTGCAATCAATGAGTAACAACCATCTTTCTCCCACCCAAGTTATACAGCAGTTGAAAAATAGGAGGCCCAGGGAGCTGAACACAAAAATGTCACCTTTACTGCTGATAAAGCTAACACCAGAGAATGCGGCAGGGGTCTGTGAGCCAGGCGGGCTAGGAGTTACACTGGTCCCGACCAGGCTGTGGTGGCCTGTGCACCCACAAGCCTCCCCCAACCCTCATGCGCATGAGGGTCTGCCTGGCCTGAAAAGTCACTTGGAGGAGTCAAAAAGAATGCATACTTTCTTCAGGTAAGCAAAGCCCAAAGAAAAGAAGAAAGACAAAGAGGCAGAACCACTCAGGCTCTGTTCCTTCTCAGCCAGGAGGAGTGAGAGAAGGAGGTGGGGCAAGAGGCCATGTGTGTCTTCCCTTCGGGGCTCTCTCCACACGGGAACAGAAAGCCGACGTAGTGAGGTTCACCCCAAACACCTCTCTCCCTCATCAGATGATAAGTCCCTTGAATACAAGATCACATCTTATTTTTCTTATCATCTACAAAGCTGACCTCAGTGAATGCCTGTTGAATATACATGTTTCCTCAGCTATAAACATTAAAATTAATTTTGGGTGACAGTTACTAAAGGCAGCACTAGAAAAATCAAGGTAAAGACAAAGAATAGTATTTAGCCTAAATTGGTGAAAATTTTTAAATGTCTGCAAGGTAATAACAGAGCACAAAGAAATGGGAAAATGTATTGGAGATGAAAATTGTTACATTGCCATTATAGAATCATTGGTGATGTTTTTAAATATATTTTATTGATTATGCTATTACAGTTGTCCCAATTTCCCCCTCTTCTCCCCTCCACCCAGTATCCCCCATTCCCTCCAGCAATCTCCCCACTTAGTTCATGTCCATGGGTCATGCATATCAGTTCTTTGGCTTCTACATTTCCTCTCCTGTTCTTAACATCCCCCTTCCTATCCTGTACCTTCTAATTTGTACTTCTCAATCCCTGCACCTTTTCTCCCATTCTCTCCCTTCCCCCTCCCAACTGGTAACCATCCAAATGATCTCCATATCTATAATTCTGTTTCTGTTCTGCTTGTTTGCTTAGTTTGTGTTTTAGATTCAGTTGTTGATAGTTGTGAATTTATTGCCATTTTAATGTTCATAATTTTGATCTTCTTTTTCTTAATAAGTCCTTTTAACATTTCATATAATAATGGCTTTGTGATGATGAATTCCTTTAGCTTTACCTTGTCTGGGAAGCATTTTCTCTGCCCTACCATTCTAAATAATAGCTTTGCTGGCTAGGGTAATCTAGGTTGTGGTCCTTGCCTTTCTTTACTTTGAATACTTCTTGCCAGTCCCTTCTTGCCTGCAAGGTTTCTTTTGAGAAATCAGCTGACAGCCTCCTTTGTAGGTAACTAACTCTCTGCTTTTCTCTTGCTATTCTTAAGATTCTCTCTTTATCTTTAACCTTTGGCATTTTAATTATGATGTGTTTTGGAGTGGGCTTCTTTGCATCCATCTTGCTTGGGACTCTCTGTGCTTCCTGAACTTGTATGTCTATTTCCTTCACCAAATTATTTTTTCAAGTAAGTTTTCAATTTCTTGCTCTTTCTCTTCTCCTTCTGGCACCCCTGTGATTTGAATGTTAATGCATTTGAAGTTGTCCAACAGGCTCCTTACCCTATTCTCTTTTTTTTTTAATTCTTTTTTCTTCTTGCTGTTCTGATCGAATTTTTTCTCTTCCTTGTGTTCCAAATCATTGATTTGATTCTCACCTTCATCTACCCCATTGTCGATTCCCTGTAAATTTTTCTTTATTTCACTTAGTGTAATCTTAATTTCTACCTGGGTCTTTTTTATGCTGTTGAAGTGCCCAGTGAGTTCCCGAGTACCCTAATTCTCAGTGTTTTGAACTCTGCATCTGATAGATTGTTTATTTCCACTTTATTTAGTTCTTTTTCTGGAGTTTTGTTCTGTTTTTTACTTTGGGTTATATTTCTTTGTCTCCTCATTTTGGCAGCCTACCTGTGTTTGTTTCTGTGTATTAGGTGGAGCTGATTTGGCTCCCTGTCTTAGTAGCATAGCCTAATGTAGAAAAGCACACCTGTAAGTTGGATGGGGTGCAGCCTTAGGTAATAACCTGGTTGGGGCAACCTGTGTGAACCAGGTTGATGAAGTCTCAGATATGTGTTCTGTTTGTAGGAGGGCTCAGCAAAGGGACAATGGCTGCTGCCTGGCCTCTGGAGTTTTGCCTGGGAAGAAGCTGTTCCCCAGCACTTGTGCTGATGCCTGACACTTCAGTTTCTCCCCATATGCCACTTGTGCCCTTCAAGGTGCTGCCTGGGTGCTGGAGCCCAGAGGGAGTGAGTCTGCCTAAGTCCTAAGTTCGCTGTGGATTGTTTAAGAGGAGATGCCTGGGAATCCCACAGCTTCTTTTGCCACCCAACCCCCATTGGTTTTCACAGCTAGAAGTTATGGGGGCTTATCTTCCTAGCACCTGAACCCTGGGCTGGGTAGTCTGGTGTGGGGCTAGGATCCCTCATTCCTGATGTATCTGCCCCAATTTTTATCCACTGCATGTGGGTGTGGGACCATCCATTCCATGTCTTTGCATCTCCACCCCTCCTACCCATCTGAATGAATGTGACTTCTTTAATTCCTTGGTTGTTAGACTTCTATACAGCTTGATTTTCTGACAATTCTCGGTGATAATTGTCTCGTAGTGTAGTTGTAATTTTTGCTGTGGTTGTGCAAGGAGACTAGCCATGTTTACCTACGCCTCCATCTTGACCGGAAGTGGGTGATGTTTTTGATAGATATTTCTTTAACACATATTTTTGAGGAAATGTTTTAATATATAAGGCTGTTTAGTGGACATTTGTTATTTTATCGGCTCAGAACAGCACCTCCCTTATTCTGTGGACCTGTTCCTTCTCGTCCCCAACCATGTGATTTTGGTAGGCTCTGCCAGACGCAGTTTCTTACTTTTGGTCAGAAGGATGGGCACTTGGCCACAGCTCAACCAGAGTGCAGGCTAATCTGGTCAGGTGGCAGGAGAAAGCATCCCCACTAGAATTCCCTGTAGTAGAAAAGTTTGGTGTGCCTTGTAAATGGCAGGAAACTCACATATATTTTCTGATTAGATTTATTGTAGTTGAAGACAAACCTTTCCTCAGAAAAGCAGTACCTGTCACATTTTCCTCTTCCTCCTCTTCTTCCCATTTTTCTGCTAGTGCTTATAGGAACAGCTGCTCAGGCCTTGAGGATTTGCAGCATCTCCTTATGAAACAGCCAGCAAGGAACTCTGCTGAGCCACTACCACCAGACCGCAGAGCCCTCTTCCCAGACATTTCTGGGAGTCTCAGCACCTACCTCTCAGTGTTGAGGAAAAAGTCAGGCCAGCTATCAATGGCCTCTATCAGTTTTTCCCTCTCCTTCAATTCACCAGAGACTCGGTCACAGACAAGCAGAAGGTCACTGTTCCCAAAAGCCTTTCTACGTGGGGTGCAAAGGGATGGGTACCCCAGCTTAGAGGAGTGACTCTATCAAAGCTCCCTGGGGAATTTAAGTAAGGCAACCATGGCCATACACCACCTTCCAGAGTTGAAGAGAGCCCAGCCTTGTTCTGGCCTCACAGCCAGACAGCCCAGCTCCTCGTGGTCATAGGCAAACAATACTTGTTTATGCCTAATTAGAAATGTGAAATGTCCTTACTAGCTAACGATGCAGAAAGTGCATTAACATGAATTACCTCCATTTGTTCATTTGTGTTCTTTCATTTGTTTCTCCAAAAGTAGGGTAGAAATAAAACAAAAGTTAAACCTTCTGAATTTTTCTACTTAGGAAAACTCATCATTATCAGTTTGGCCATGGTGTTCCTTTCATGAAGTGTTTCATGAAGTGTAGTAAAGCGAGATAATGCTTCACCTCTTTTTACACAATTCTTAGTGAAAATAACTGTCCCTTTTTTCCTCACAGCCTGTTTTCCCAGGCTCCACGTTAATGTGAGTGGGGTGTTCCACGTGCAAAAGAAAAGTCATCGGCACCAGAATGAACCCTGATCACCCAACCTCAAAAAATGAAAGCTCTGTTGCTGCACGTCAGAATGGTGACATTCTCGAGCCTGTCGCGCACCACTAGATACATCTGCTCCCTGCAGTGGGTACAACTGGGTCCTCTGAAAACTCTACAAAACATCGCCTTAGAGCAAAGCACCTAAATGCATCAGGTCCTCTGCAGAGGTGTTTGTATCCAAAACGCTCGAATACACTGTATGTAACCCTTCTATATAGTCCTTGCTAATAGAACTTTCTATAATGGTAGAAATGCTTAACATCTGCACTGTCCAGTATAGTGACCACTAACCACATGGGGCAATTGCACACCTGAAATGTGGCTAATGACCCTGACGAACCAAAATTTCAATTGTATTTGATTTTAATTTAAATAGCCACATATACCTACCATTAGTCAATACCTACCATTGGACAGACCACGTCTAGAGGGAAAAAAAATTCCCTTAAAGTGAGCAAGAATTCCAAAATAGGTAACTAGAAATGGGTGAGTAGTATTAAAGTAATGCTTCTCAAGCTTGTCCTTTAAAATACTCCTAATAAATAAATAAAAATAAATTAAACTTGTAACTCTGGGGCTTTGGAGATATAAAATAGTTTGGAAGTACAGGTTTTTCTAATGTATGCATAGTTTCTGATCAAATCAATACTATGTATATTTGTAATTAAAAATAATGTTTAAAATTACTTTATAAGCAAAACTGGTACTTGCAAAAGATGCTCCCATACCCCAGCATACTGTCTTGTCCCCTCTACGTACATATATTCCACCTTGGAAACATGGCATTAAATGATGGACCAACGGTAATAGCAAGATGGAGCCCAGGGAAACGCAGTGTGCCCCAACAGTCACTCTTGTCTTCTTAGGCCAGATCCCAAATCTTACCACCAGCCCTTTGCAGATTAAGGAGAGCAGAGGTAGCATGTGTGCTAAATCCCAGTCAAATCTGGGAAAGTCCTCAAGATGTCTGCTACGGTAAGCGTCGTGTCCTTGTTATTAACAAGAGGTTAAAAGCTAAACACACGCATAAAGCCCGAGGAGGGCCTTCCCCAGACCGCAGCGTGCAGTCGCTCCTGTGTTCTGTGGACAAAGGAGCCCCATGTGGACACTTTCCTTCCTGTTTTCTCAGTGGCCCTTTCACCGAGGCATCCAGGGCTGCCAGGTGACCAGGTATCTCTAAACAGACTCAGCTCATAATCTTTATTCACAATCAGGTATAACTGCAAATTAGTTCTCCCCCAGAGTGTGTACTTTTTTAAAAAGAGTCTCCTGCTGAGCCAGGTAGTTATATGTGTGACTATGCTGCTAAACAGGAGCCTCAGAGAGCTCTGGGAGAATGAAACAGGGGATCCCACCGTGTCTCGGGGGCTGGAAGCAGCGCCCGCGTGACTGTGACAGTGGAGTGGAAGGTGGAAGGTTAGGTGGGATTTGGCGAGGCAAAGAAAAACATTCCAGGACAGAGCAATAAAATAGCATGATAGAAGAACAAAAGTTAACAGAGAGTGTGGGGGTTATTAAATTCTGTTCAGTGATGGTGCAAGAGAAGGCCATACACGCAGGCAGGGAAATATTTGATTTAGAATGTTCTGGTGTACAGCTACTCAGGCGTTTACACTGGTCTGTACTCAATTCTGTATGTTCGGGAGATGACGTAGTCTTTGCTCTGGAAAAGGTCCTCCCCTTCATTCACTGGAACCATGATCCCCTTGGCAGATAACAGGTTTCTTCTCCACACCTTTCACGTAAACAGCAATTCACTTTCAGAATATCTCTTCCATATGTATCTGTACTTGTTGGTTTCTACGCTTTAAAAATGTGGAACACCCTCAAATTGAATTGCCTTTTGAAACCATCAAAGATTCTCATTCAGAGGCAGACAATGGAGGGTCAGAATGTGTCTTCCTGGATCAGACGGTTGCAGCAAAATTAAATAGGAGACATCGCTTGCACTTTGTATGCATACCAATAAGCCCAAACAAAAGTGATTACTGCATCTGACTGCCAGAAAATTAATGCAAAAGCCCCTGTTTATAATGTTCCCCCCAGACACCTGTGAGTGGGTTCTAATGGTGTGAAAGGAAGTCTATTCTTCCCGGGCAGGGGTACATAAAATACTCTGGAAAGAACTCTCTCTAGGCCTCTAGAGAGGTGAGATCACCACAGGCCTGCCCTCCGTGATTGGGTAGGAAGTTCACTCTTCCTCCTGTGGAGGTCAGCACACCCACGGCATGGAGAGGTGGAATGCCTTGGCCAAGGTTGTGAAAGTGACCCAGACAGACACAGACAAACAACTCAGGTATTCTACTTCGCAGTGACTGCTTAAGCCAGAAAGCCAATTGCTGTGCTGGTTGCTTAGCATGTGGGACTACGAGTAACTTTTTTAAGTACTTTTCAGATATTATAACAAGCAATTATTTCTTCTATAGACCAAAAATAGCCACACTTAGACATATTGACTCTGTAAGATTCAATATGGCTATCTTTGTGCCTGGGGATGGAGCTTATCTTATCTCCATCCTCCTTCCATAACAACAATACCTTCATCATGATGCTGTGAAATAGCTGTTATTAGTCTCTTTTGACAGATGATGAAACTGAGGCTCAGATGGAATAAATGACTTTCCCAAGGTCACATGGTCCTAGCCCAGTAAGGAGTCAAACCCATGCACTTCTGATTTCAAAGTCTGTGCTTTTTCTATGAAGCTACAAGTTTATTAAGCTTTTAAGTTTCTGGCATGGCATCTGCTTTAGTTCAGACCTGGCCATGGGGAGCAAGGGGCAGCTGCAATCTTCTTTCTATGAAGGGCAACCGACCACTGCTGCAGGCCAGAAGTTTCAGAGAAACCGGAGGGTTAATAGTTTCAGGTGCAACCACCCAGAAGACCCCCGCCCCAATCCCAGGGTCTCCTTCTTACTAGAGCTCTGACTTTTGGTGCGGATGGTTTTGTCAGGCTGCAAATTCAGCCTTCACGAAGTTCTGCCAATTTTACAATCAGGTGTTGGGCCTGGTCTTTATCAGAATTGGATTTGACCTAAACTTATTGTTTCCTCTCTTCAGTTTATAATGGTTCCAGCAACAACCAACCAATTCTACATGGTTGGGATTTTAAATAAAGTGGAGAAGTCTGAATTATGTGATTAATAATATGGGAACATCTCTGAAGCAATGCGGTAGGAGCCCTACCTCACCCCATATCAAAACTAAGGAAAATGTATAGGTTAATATTTAAATAGTCTTAATTAAAGAAGGTTTTCTAAGTACTTCAAAGCAGAAAAAACAATATAAGAAATATCATAGTTATCAATTATATCTCAATAAATCTGGAAAAAGAAAGATTGATAGTTTTAACTAATTTTTTGATTTTTCAAGTTTCTTTTAAAAAATATCTCATAAATAAAATAAAAGCCAAAGTGCACACTGCAATACTTGTAACAGGTATGACATGCAAATATAATATATGTATGTATAATATATGTGTGTATATGTGTGATATGAGAAAATCACCAAAAAAATTAAACTGGTTAAAAAACACACAGCAACTTATACAACATTATGGTTTTAAATAAATTCAAACAAAAATTATTACTGAAAATTAGGAAAGCTTTTAATAATTACTTTTCATTCCTTACATGGAAATTGAAAACAATCTAAATGTTTAATAATAGAATATTTCCAAAACATAGAGTTGTACATTCCTAAGAATGAAATATTCTTGCATTCACTAAAATTTTTTATAATTCAAAATAATAGGAAATGAGTTCATCACATATCATGTGAAACAACAGTTTTCTAAACCATATGGACAGTATCACCCTGTACCTTAAAAATAGATTATGTTTCAGTATGTAGAGAAAGGACCTAAAAGGATATGTTAACAATGTTTCCTATGAGTGATGGAATAATTTGACTTTAATATTTTTCTTTTTGTTTATCTATTTCATGTAAATGTCCTAAAGCGAGCATGCACTATTTTTGAAATAAGATTTGTAGTTATTAGCTTTTAAAGGTACAGTAAGGGAAATTCATATTTCCACAGTGGGGAATTGCAGCCCTGTGTTTTTCACGCGTGTCAAGGAGCAAAGTTTCTTGTGGAACATAAGCCGGCATGCATGGACCCATGTTCGTGGAAGCAGAATCTCCTGTGGGGGAATCAGGCTAGCATGTTCCTTGGATTTAAAATAAAACCTTGCTCCTGCTAAGAAACCTCTCTCTCCCTGGATCAAAAGAACAAATGCTAATGCTTAACTAGCTTCCTTAGACCGATGCTAATCCTTTCAAAGTTCAGCCATACCTCTTGTCTTTGCATAACCCTTTTGATGTACCTTCTGGGCTGTCTACCACCTAAAGTGAATCTACAATCTATGCATGGTTAATGAATACCATTCTGAGGTAATGTCCCAGAGAACAGCACTAAAAACCCCTGGACCCAAGGCTTGGGGCCTCTCCAAGATCATAATGGAGGGGACGTGTGGTCCCGGTTCTCTATTCCTGCATGTTTCTGTGTGAGATTATTTATGCAATCAGTCACGGCCACACAAATCCTGCTGGCCAGAATTCGTGACATCACAGTCCTCCAAACTCCCCTTAATTAATATTCAGTGGGTTATTCAACCACAGTTGTAAAATTTTGGAGAGGAACTTGGGAAAATACAGATTGGATAGGTGGACCCTACTAGCTCACTGGAGAGTCTGGGTGTGGGGTAGGGATGTCCCGAGCGGTAGACCTTGACTTTCTCCTCCTCCCTGCCTTAAGAGCCCACGCTCACTGCCCCACAGGCTAGGCCTCACAGAGGCTGAACAGTGGCCTCTGCTCTTGCTGGAGCTAACATCACATGACTCCATTCACAGCCTCTTCATCAGAATATCAGCCCTAGGCTACAATGTCGCACTGTATGCTCGGATGCAAACTGCCTTGCTGGTGATGTCAGGTTTCTTGCATTTGAGGTTGAAGTTTCCCTACACATCACTTAGGACCAGACAGAATTCTTCTACCAAAAAGCTTTATAATAGTTAGGCAGGAATATGAGGTGTTTTTTTTTTTTCTCATTAGCTAACAGAATTGGTCAGATTGTCCCTTATGGGCCTTGATGCATACCTGTCATAAAATCTACCTTTCAAGAGTTAATGATGCTTTCTATTTGCCTCTAATGTTATAATGTGGCTACAGTAAAAACATTTCTCAGCCAGGCCTCACATATGGCCAGTTAAGGAAGACTGCTTTCTGGAGAGGCAGAGAGAAGCCTCTCCCTGAAACAAAGAGCTCCACAGAGCACAGCAGGCAACACGGAACACAGGCCACTGGGGCAGAGCCCCAGGCCTGTTCCTGAGCACTGGGCACCAGGAGTCAACACACCGGCCAGGCTGTTCCTGATGACGCTGACACTGCATGTGTGCGTTGGGCTTTCTATGAAGAGACAAGCTCGAGAAATGGGTGGCCTGCCCCATCCAGTCTGGCTTGTTGGTTTATTGCCTAGTGAACAAGAGTAAAATAACTGGATTAAAGAGTTTGGTATCAGATTATCATAGGCAGTGTTGGAAGGGAATGCATTTTCTCTTTCTTTCTTTGACAAACCATGAGCCGTGCATTCACTTAAATGCTGAAGCGCTGGAACGAAAACAGCACAATGAGAAAGCCGATCAGAGCGTGAAGCTGGTTCCTCAACATGTCTGACCAGCCAGCTCCTCCAAGACCCTCAAGAGGCAATTGTCAAACTTTATAACAGCTTTAATTTATACACTTGTTTACACACATATCTAAACTTATATTTATATATACCATCGTACATTTTCCAGGTGTTTTTCTTTTTCAAAAAGGAGGAAAAACCCTGACAGACTAAATGGCTTGGCTGCACAGCAGCAGACACAAGGCTGGAAGTCGAGCGAAGTGCTTTCTAGCCACATTCTTGGGAAGACACGCATTGTCAAGCATGTTGTCTTTTGAGTGAGAAACACATCTGTGGAAGACAGCACAGTGTGAGGCTTCAGAATCAAGGTTTATCATTTTTAATGAGCACATTCAAGGCATTGTGCTAAATGCTTTGGTTTCCAGAGAAACCCTGGTTCTTCTCACCAACACAGTAAAGAATTACAGGTCAGCGAGTCTATCAGCATGCAAGGAAAGCTTATTAGTGAATGGGAGAGCAAATTCAAGTGTGGCCAGCACCCTGCTGGCCAGAGGCCTGAGTGGTCAAAAAGGGATAGCCAGGGGCCTGGTGGCCAGAGACCCCCTAGCCAGAGGCCAAGTGGCTAGAGGCCCGCCATGTGGCAAGACAGCCACGAGCCAAGAGAAGAGAGAGAGTCCTTTGTTCCGAGAATTTATATAGTTGGTGGGGTGTGGGTCAGGGAATTACGTATTGATTGACGGGTAAAGGCGGTACCCACTTTCCCAGGAAGACATGACTACCCAAACGTAGGCATGGGTGGGGTCTGTTAGCCCGAATCATTATCTTGCTTCAGACTCTATTTGCTCATTTTGCACATGACAGGAGGCAGGCAGTTAACCAAAGTTGTTTATGGGCTTTTTCTTTGGGCACTGTGGACCCCCTCCCCTTCTCCCTTCTGGGCCCTGGGATGAATACACTATCTCAAGGTTCTCCTTTTCCCAGCTAGTGGGGATGATACACATGAACTTTCAAGGGCTCCCCGCTCCCCACACTATCATGGTTTACTTGTGTTGTTCAGGATGCCTGGCAGCCTAATTAACCAGGCTCAGAACGACTGGGTCAGGGGTGAGACATGTCCTCCTTTGCCTTTAGCCTCCTGTATTAAGTTCTTTGTTAGTCTGCAATGGTGAGGGCCCCGCCTTTATTTTCCTTCTGGCTACTCATTCCTAGCTGCTACCTAAGTATTAAAAGGTGTTGCCTGGCAACCAGGACACTAGCCACTGGCCAGCAAAAGTAGCGCTGTCTCAGGATGCTTCCTATGCTCTCTTCTGCAACACCTTAAGGGTTACAAATACAAATTGGAGGAAATTTTCTCTGAAGAAGGAAATTAACTGACAGGAGAGAGAAAGTAGACGTAAATAATCCTAAAATAAAGTAGATGGTGGCATCATAACAAAAGTACAGAGTTTAAAAGATATATTTGAGGTTGCCTCTCAACAGTAAGCCTTGGACAGAGAAAGAGGGGAAGTCTTTCCAGGTGGAACAAAAAGCAGGGGCAGAGATGCAGGACTGGGCAAGTTCAGGACAGGGTTGGGAGGACATCCAGTGTGACCGGAGGTCAGGGTGTTCTTTGCAGCCTGTTGGACCCAAGGCACAAGGCCACTTCCAGCCTCTGTCTGAGGGGCCCCCTCGCAGTAGATAAGAGCCTTGGAGTTGCAGTTGGGATCTAATCCTGTCTGAGTCACCTCCTAGAGGACAAATCCAGATGACACTGGGCAAGTAACTTTGTTACCACTGGTATTTAATTATTTATACACGACAGGGAAGCAAAGGGACTTAGACATTGAGTTTAATAAACTGGGGAGCACAAGCCTGCTTGCTAGCCAGAAAGCTACAACTTCGCACTCCAGGGGGCCACAGCAGGGTGCTCCACCAAGATTAACACTCCTCCCCAGCCTCTGGTACCCAACTGTTGGGGAGCACAAGGGGGACTCCACACGCAGGCTCCAGAAGGGAGCCCGAATACCACAGCACGGCAGTGGGCAGGAGCTGGGAACACACGCTAAGCAACCAGATGCTGGGCTGGACTGGACTTTAATATGGAGCAAAACTCTGGACACTGGCTTTTGTCTTGGCTTGCTGAGGACAAGACTGGACATTTTCCATGGTGAGACGGACGTAGATGGGACGTGTCAGGAGGGGAACCCCCTTAATTTTACATCATCAATAAAGTTCACAGAGCCTCACCCTCCCATGCGGGTCTCAGGTAATTCTTTTCCTCTGGACACTGAAGAACTTGTTTTCCACCATAACAACCTCACTATTCTTTTTTTTTTTTTTAGTTTTTTTATTTATTTACTTTTAGAGAGAAGGGAAAGGAAGGAGAGAGGGAAACATCAATGTGTGGTTGCCTCTCATGCATCCCCTACTGGGGACCTGGCCAGCAACCCAGGCATGTGTTCCGACTGGGAATGGAACAGGAGACCCTTTGGTTGGCAGTCCGTGCTCAATCCGCCGAGCCACACCAGCCAGGGCCACCATTCTGTCTTGATTTTCTCATTGGTATATGAAAATAATAACACTGACCTTGAGGGTTTTGATTATTCATTTAGTCAAATTTATCAATATGTCCTCTAGAGCGCTGTCTGGTAAGAATATCAGGTATCAAACAAATGAGAGCTATTCATTTATCAGTTTAGAAGGCTTTTCCCTTTCTGCTTCCTCCCCAGTCTAGATTAGGTCTCTTCCCCCCTTATTTTCTTTCATAGTCCTATATACTTTTCCTTCAAGATATTTGTCTTCATTTTAAATCATAACTTTATTCACTGATAGCTAGATGAAAAGTAGGTGAAGAAAGTTCCAAGCAGAGCACGTTCTAGCAGCCTGTGTAATGCCCTTGAGGTGGGAAGGATTTTGGACCTTTTGAGGAATTAAAAACTCAGTGTGGTTGGAGTGCAAAGTGACAAGGAGACAGTCAGGGAAACAGGTGTGGGTCAGGCCACGCAGGATCTCCCAGGACAAGATGAGAAATTTTGTATTTTATTTTTATTGCCATGGTCTGCCATTGATGGTTTTAAGCCCCCAAACGGCTGCAGTGAACGAAGACTTGAGTGAACACTGCAGTTTCCTCCTTAGCAGTTATTCCATCTCCCCTCAAGTAAAGGTGAGACTGGCCCACCCGCGGGCACTTACTGGATCAGGACCCAAACTGGCAAATTGGCGTGAACTCTGAGAATTCATTTTAGCAATTAGAAAAGAGAGAAAACCCTTCTCTTGCCCAAAGAGGCACCCAGCCCCAGGAGCGGCTGCCTCTTCACCACCAGGAGGGAGGCCTACAGGACAGGTCCCCGGTGAAACTTAGCAGAGACACGAGGCAGCAGCCCTGCTCCCACTGGAAACGCCCACTGAAGTCCGCCCCGCCTATGGGCTCACTGGGTACACAAGCCAGTAAATTCCGCCTGCGATTAAAAATAAACAAAAAGACCATTAGGACCCAAACGGTGACCTCAGCTGTAGAGCTCTCTAACAGGGAACGAGGGAAATGGGAATCTGGCCCGGTGGCCAAGACAGGTGATCAGACCTGAGGCAAAGGAGCGGGGTCCACTTGGAGCCACGGGGCCCCTTGAAGCCAAAACTGGAAGGTAATCAGATCAAAGCCCATGTAGTTTCCTCCGACTCTTCATGAATTCCACACTCTTGTCCTGCCCCTCACATAATTCAACTCTTCCTCACATCTCTTCTTCTTTTTCTACGTGCACCTGGCTTTTTCGTCCTCCACCCTGTATAGATGTCTTTCTATAGAATAACTTTAATTTGCAACTTTGGCTCAGTTACTCATGGCCCCGCATGGCTCTCAGATCGGCCTGTTTCGATCATATTCCTCTTCAGCCTCAGATCCTTCCCCTGACTGCCCAAGTGTCCCCATGTTTCCCCATTTGAGTTGCAGAGACTGGGAATCCACCAGCCCAGCCTCTTCCTCTCTGCGCAGAGCCCCTCACACCAGACCACCTCGCAGTCCTCACACCCACCTCACAGTCCGGTGGGCTGATGGCCCTTGCATCGTCTTATGGAACCAGAGAGGGGAATCCCTGGCTCCGCCTCCCCTTCTTCCTGGAGGTACTTGACACCCATCCATCCACTGGGGCTGGCGGTGGGGGGAAAAAAGCAGATACCTTGGAATCTCAGTTCAAAATGTTGTTTATACTACTAAAAGGAAAAGTTTTTCATTTTTAAAGGATTAAAATGCTATCAGTCTGGTGTCCTTGAAAAGACTTTCTTTGAACCTAGAAATAATCATTTACTTCATTAGGAAACAAAATGAACCATGCAAATGGAAATTGTGAGTTACTCATTTGGAGACTAATTGGGGGAAAAACAAAGTCTGCAATCGGATGTGCATCTGCTTAAAAGCAGAGTGTGTGTGCTAGAGCCAAGCGTATTTTGTTGCTTTTTGCGTTTTTCCCCAGGCTGTTTAAGTAGATGACATGTAACTATAAATCCAGGAGCATTTTCCTTATTGCTACTAGGGCCCAATAGAACTCAGGCATTCAAGCTTCTTAAAGAAAATTTAAGAGAACCCTGGGATCCTGCTGCCATAGAGGCCTATCTGTGAATCTGGCATCTGAGAATTATTGCCTCTGGTCTGATTTAAGTGCAGATGATCTCCACCTTTACAGCAGGGGTGTCAAACTCCTCTTCCCGGGGGTGGGGGGCGGGGAGGGGGGTGGCTACATCAGCCTCGGGGTTGCCTTCAAAGGGCCGAATGTAACTTTCGGACTGTGAAGTGTAACCACTCCCTAACAGTTAAGCTCTGCGCCGCTGTTGCTGGGTAGAAACAAGGTGCCAGGCCGAATTCGGCCCGCGGGCCTTGTGTTTGCCACCTGTGCTTTAAAGGAAGGGAACATTAGAAACCTTAGTTCCAAGCAACCTTCGATGTAAAATACTGTGTCTGCCTTCCCTGATCCCTTCTCTTTCCTTCCTTCCCGCTCAACCCGTCCTTTCCTCAGCAGCCAATTGCCAAGGCTAGAGAGGCCTCATCCATGGGCTGCTCTTTCCACCCCCCGCCCTTGCTGCCCAGTCTCTCTCCTAAACAGCAAACCTAAGGGCAGGTAGAGGTGGGACATCTTCCTCACAGAGGGACAACCGGGAGATTACGAGTAGGATCTCATCTCAAGCCTGGCACGTTCTGATCATCTCATCGGTTTGCCTTAGAGTCAGTCCCACCCTGGGACCTGACGCCTGCTCTCCAGCCTCACAGGACACTGCCATGGGGCCGATGCAGTGCAGACAGAGAGCAGAGCTTGCCGGTGACGGGCACGCCGACGAGTACTCTGCAGGGCACAGCAGTCCCTCTGCCCCTGTCGCCTCACCTCCCGCTGTCAAATTACCCGGGAAACTGGTTTGTCCCCATAGGATCTGTGGTGAGCAGACTACCACAAACAAAGGGATTCGGGTGACATTTTGGGTTTTATCCCAGACCTAATCGGTAGTGCAGCGTTAACGTGACCAGAACGCTCCTGTCTCCAGACGTAATGTCTCTGTGCCTGTGACAGTGACAGATTAGCAATTACAAATTCATCCCAAACACTCGCTTTGTCTGTCTTCCTCAACAGCCATCAAAGACTGTCATCACGTACCCTCATGACAGACATGTCGCTATTTCCAAGGTGACAGCCTCTCTTTCATGGGTTACATTGGAAACCGATGCTTACTTTTTCTGGGGAAGCACCGTAAGACCCTGGCTGGGAACTAAGAAGCTCCCTGAACTCATCAGAAACACTTATCAAAACCATGTCCTCCTGAAAAGATTTCTACAGATAGGGAATCTAATTCATTTATGATGCCTTACTAATTTTTGTTTCAAGAACTGTTATCTCCTGACTTGGTCCCCAAATGGGTGGAACAGACACGATTCTGAATCTGCAGCTGAGTTCAGTGTTGTGAGCTCACTACTGACTGGACACGGGGCGGGGGGGGAGGGGCGGATGCATAAGGAGCAGAGACAAGTATCCTCACCTTCAGTGCACGCACACTCCGGAGGTAGAAAACATCTCCCAAAGTGAAGACAATCATGCAAAAACATACAGCACGTGAAAGTGGAGACACCAACCTGAGCTACACTAGGAGCTCCAGCTGGGCAGCCTCGGGACTTCATGCTGCCGGGCCCTGCAGTGGGCTGAATGGCGGCCCCCAAAAGACTTGTCCCTGCCTCTGGAATCAGCGAACGGGACCTTTTCTGGGAAAAGGGTATTTGCAGACGGAATTCAGCTCAGGATCTTGAGGTGAGATCATCCTGGATTACCTGAGTGAGCCCCAACTCCAGTGACAACCTCTTTATAAGAGACAAAGAAGCAAGAAGAGAAGATGGTAAGAAGACAGAGGCAGAGATTGGAGTGACACAGCCAACAGAAGCTGGAAATGAGAAAGGCAGGATTCTCCCCAGCACCTTGGAGGGCGTGTGGCCCCGCCAGCCCAACCCTGCTTTCAGACTTTGGCCTCCAGAACTGTAAAGAAGAAATGCCCATGGTTTGTGATCGTTTGTTGCAGCAGCCAAAGAAACTAATAGAATCCATTTGCCTGGGTCACTCCTGGCTCCCCCAATGCCTGAGATCTCGGCTTTAAGTAACTTCCTCAGAGCAGCACTCTCTGACGCCCTGCCCCCATTCTAAAGCTAAGTGAGGTCCCCGTGTTATCTTCTTATAGCCAGCCTCAGGTGCTTTCCCTTCCTAGTGCTAATTAAAACATATTCTCACCTAAGTGAGGCAGAACAATTTATCGAGATGCTAATTAATGTTTGTGTCTATCTAAAACTTCCTCTATTGTTCTTCTCAAAAAAAAAAACAAAAAACAAAAACAAAAACTGGACTTTATTCCATTTTGTTTCCTTACAGCCCAAACTGCTGGGAGAGGAGAGCAGCAGCCAGGAGAGGCATGAATCCCCAGCGAGGCGGAGGGGGGCGCGGCAGCCAGTCCGCCCCCTGCCAGCCCTACAGAGACAGGGACACCTCCCAGGAAGCCACCGGCCATCAGGCCCTGGGGCTCATGTCCTCGCAAAGATTTCCAGCCGTGAGCACAGAGTGTGGGGCCACAAGGAACCTGTGGGACAGTGGTGCATCAGCCAGATCTAGTGCGACCAGAGGGCCAATTACTGGACTCATCTTCCTAATGTCTGGTGCCACAGAAGAGTAGATGTGCCCTCTCGTAGGGGACAGAGTGAAGTGCGAAGAGAGTGGGCAAGAACTGCTGTTGCTTCCTGCCAAGGCATCTCAGTGTAAGATGACATTAAAATGGAACGTTTCCTGTGTTCTCACATAAGGCTCTTATTACAAAACTAAGAACAAAGGATATTAAGTACCCACACATTCCAAAGAGAAGTTCTGATGTTTGCAAAATTCAGGCTGATCTCTAAAACCCAGTGCAGCAGACATTACCTGCCGCACAAGAGGGACCCTTAGTAGTAGAAGTAGTGGTTGTATGTTGCATTTATTGTGGGCTTAGGGAAGCACCGAGAGGGTGACGTTTCTCCTGGAATGTGGAGGAGGAGGCAGAGGAGTAAGCTATTCTAAAAGTGAGAAGCTGGCCAGACCAGCCTTTAGTGACAAAGAAAAGACCCGGGGCTGCTTCAAAAATGGCCCGTGCTTTCACAAGATCAGTACCTCCCAAGATACAGACCTCTGGAAGAGAGGTGGATTTGGGTCATTTTGAAGAAAAATCCCAACCAAGAGGACCACCTTGAGGGGCTGAGTAACCCCCAAAATGAAGTGTGTGGGGGACAGACTGCGACACTCAGAGGGGAGAACTACTGGAAAGAGAGCCTTGGGGACGGGATTCTCTAAAGAGCCCTCAGAACCATCTTTTGGGAATTGCAGTAAAAGATCAGCTTTGGCACATCTGACACCCCAGAGGGACCTGACACCAAGTCACACGAGTTGTTTTGTTTTGTTTTGCTTTTCTTTGCTCCTTACCTTTCTTCTCTTTCCTGATCCAGCTGTGGTGAAGCTAGAAGCAACTCAGCGAATTGAGCCAGGGAAGGACCTGACTAAAGCATCTACAGGAGCCCCCTTCCCCGGCAGTTTCCCAGTGCGGGAGGCTTAGCTGGAAAAGGGAAGAAACTGTGAGTTGGATGAGAGGTTGGAAGTTATATATTAGACTGGCTTGCACTTCCAATACCAGCAAAATGGAATTACTTATTAATACATGAGAGTGACTCGATAAAGCTATGGGATTTACCCAAGATATCATCCAGAAGTAGAGAAGAAAGCTGCTCTGAATCTTGTTCAAAGGCAGTTGCGTGAAAGAATAAAGCTGCTTTCTCCTTGTGCCTTTCTCAGCTCAGCCCAAACAAACGCCAGCAGAATCCCATGGGCTTCTCCCCCACAGTAGGGCTAGCATAATGGGGTGCAGCCAAGGGGGGCCCAAATAGGGATTTGTAATGGGGTCCAGCACTCAAGGTGTCCAGGAAATATTAGAAAAAAATATATAGGATGCCCTCACCCCCACAAGTCTGAGCTAGGGGACACACAGAGCAGGGCCATTGAGAGCTGTTTTGCATAGCAACTGCTTTGCAGCTAACCTCTGGCATGGTCATTTAACATATCTGTAAACTTTAACTGGTTTCATGGATATGTTAAATAGCTGTGGCCTTGCTTTGAGCCAGGGGGATGGAAGTGACTTCCACCCAAGATGTAACTGGGAGGCAACTCCCCTTGGACACAGCGCCTGCATGAGAGCTTCGAGATGATTGGCTCCATGCCATGGAGCCACACCTGCCCACAGTTAACACGGCAGCCCAGTAAAGCTGGAAGAATATGGAAATGCTGGCAGGTGTAACTGATTGAAGGAGGAGTCGGAAATGGGGCTGCCAAGGAAGATTGGCGCGGGGATTTAAACCCAGGTGCGGCAGCCATGCAAAGGGCGGAACACATGGTTTTAGTGGAGTGGGGACCCCTCAGCCTGGGCGAGAGAAAGGGCCACGTGGCTTTGGGTGGCTCCTTTTGCCATGCAGTTTAGGAAGCAGGAGAGACTTTGCAGGGAAGAAAAGGGGTGAAAGGACTCTTGCTGGTGGGCCATGAGAAGGTGCCACATGACTTTGGATTAACTGGGGATTGAGGTAGCGACACAGCTGATGGTGCCGGGAGCTTGAATCACGGACTTCTACTTCTTTTCCTGAGATACTGTACCCTGGACTGGGCAGAGGGGAGAAGGAAGGACTGTGTGCACTTGTGGGTATTCTAGAGAACTTTAGTATTTTAAAGAAGACATTAAGTCGTTACTCTAAGCCTGTACAACTTGTAAATAAATAATTCCTTTCCTTTTCACCAGTCTCTGGCATTAAGAGACGTCTTTCCTTTGGCAGCAAGCAAAATGAACCTAGTACGGGGTAGGGGACCCTTGGATCACAAAGGGGGTGTCTTTTGGTAACAGTATAACATTTACTGCCCTGGTTTGTTCTGTAACACTAGGTTCATGAGTGGCTTCAGGGGTGACCCTCACAGTCCAGCCCAGGGACAAGCTGGGCCCAGGAAGAGTAAGCACTGTGACCGGGTCAGGGTGGCCCCAAGTGCAGTCCCCACAGTCACTGTCCGTCGTTTCTCCTCAGGACTGAGGCATTTTCTTCAGCCATCCAACATTCAGTAAGGCCTTCTCGGATCTACCTCTAGGACAAGGTGACCGACTCCCTCCATGTAGAACTGAAGGAGGCTCTCAACATGGTCTAGTTGACTAAAGTTTCCATAAGTAAATTAAGACAGCTAAGTGACACTTCCCGGACCAAGATCTGTTTCAAGTGACCGGTACGCTCCACGCTGGGCATTTTAAAAAAACCTTTCTCAGTGAGCACCCTGTATATTTCTGCCTTAATAGGTTCCTGTTATACCTATGATTCTTTAATCAAGAAAAAAGAATATTGTTTTGGTTGAGGGATGACAGATTGAGTAAATAAGAAGAGCTGGCCTAATAAAGAAAAAATGGGCCTTGACCGGGTGGCTCAGCTGGTTGGAGCATCATCCCATCCACCAAAAGTTCACAAGTTCAATCCCTGGTCAGGGCACATACCTAGGTTGTGGATTCAATTCCCAGTCGGTCATGAACAGGAAGCAACCAATCTATGTATCTCTCTCTCCCTCTCTCTCTCCCTGGCTCCCTTCCTTTCTCTTTAAAATCAATAAATACATCTTTGGGTGAGGATTTAAAAGAAGAAGAAGAGATGGAATCTGGACAGGCTATGAGGAGGAAGGGAGAAGGGAAAGCATCAATTCACATACTTGATTGTGGGACCAACTTCCAGCTTCCATCTACCTAAATTCAGTTCTCAAAAATTCATCATTTTTGAAACTGCTGATTCCTTTCCATACAGAGGCTAAAGAAGACAGGCAGCCCCTACTGGCTGTGACCCAACCGCAGCCCCGTTGGGCCCACGTTTGCTGAGCATTTGGATACGTCGAGGCCCTGAGCTATTTCTCTGCTACAGGAAGCATGAGAGCACAACAGGGGTGCATGGCTTCATCACAGCTTTCCAGGGCGCATTAAATAAAAATAGCTCTAAACGAAGTTACATTAGAAAGCACTCACATTAACTATCAGCTGCTAATGAGCACATTTTTAAGACTGTCCCATGCAAAGCAGAGCTCGTTACCCAGTAGCAATTGTTCTTAAGATCAACTAAAGAAGAGTAGCTTTCCCCAAAAAATCAGGGTGGCTTCCCATGGAGATGAATGTCAAACACTGCAACCAGTTTATTGAGTCTCAATTGTTGGGATTTAAAAACAAAGAAACCTCTTTTCCCCCGCAAATTGCTGCACAGCGATACTATGCCATACCCATCTTTTCTATTGACTAGGTTCCATAACATTTAGTCACTTTGGTTTTCAAAAATGTCTTACTTGAAACATTAGAAAAATGTCTAGGAATCGGTTCTGTTCATTTTTAAACTTCAATTTCATGTATGATTCAAAGCTTTTCTCCTAGCTCCGTCGCTCCCCAGTCCTAATTCAGGGTCGCCTTATGGTTCTAGCAGCTTGTGGTGGAGGATGGGGCATGCCTGCCTCTCCCGCACCTCCTTACATCCCTCTTCCCAGGCAGGGAAGGCAAGAGGACGAGAGAGAAACAGACATCTCCGTCCTCGACTGAGTGGGGTCTCAGCTCTGTTTGCATTCAGGGCCCCTTTTCTAGGGCATAGACTGTGGGGTCCCCGTGGGCTCCCTGTGGGCTGGCGATCACTGCAACCTGCCCTTCTAACGAGCAGTCCTCTCCCCAGCAGCAACTCCAGGCCTCCGCAGTGATTTGGACGATGCCCCTCTTCTTGGACACCATCAGCGCATGCGGAAATCATGTCTCCGCCTCCACATAGACAGCCGATCTCTATTTGGCAGTTCCCTCCCCAAGGCCATGCCGCTCTTGATTCTCTTTGTCCCCCGGCTGTGGTGACACAGAGGCAAATTAGCAAGCCTACTATTTAGGCAAAGACTCAACTAGAGAATAACATGCCAGTTTCCCTTT
Source organism: Micronycteris hirsuta (assembly GCA_004026765.1). Classification (NCBI taxonomy): domain Eukaryota; kingdom Metazoa; phylum Chordata; class Mammalia; order Chiroptera; family Phyllostomidae; genus Micronycteris; species Micronycteris hirsuta. The sequence goes on along the minus strand of PVJI01010417.1, from coordinate 36,115 downwards.
CTTCCTAACCTCTCTGCCCCATCTTTACAAGGGACCCTCCCCTCTTCACTGCAGAGATGAATGACACCTCCCCCCGCCCCCCGTCCCGGCCATCGCCTCTCTATACCAGCAGGTCTGGAGGGGAGAAAAACACCGTCTCATCAGGTACACTGCATCGCACTCCCAGAGGCAGCCTCCCCGGACATCTCTCTGTCTAGGAAGTCTGAGAAGCAGGAGACAGGGAAAGGCAGTTGGAGGAACAGAGAGGTAATGCTAGGCCAATTCTCTGAACTAGAATTTTTTCGGTAAGCTCTATGAATAAGTGGCCATTGTCCATTTTGGCAGTTCTCCGGATTTAGGCTAATGGTGTATGTGGACGTTTTTATTCCTAATTTTGAAATCTTAGGACAACAGAAAAATTCTCACATGACATCCTGATGCCATAGTCGCCATGGAATAAATATACATAGTTTTCAACAATTCCAGAAACACTACAAATGTTAAGGATATTATATTCTACTACTCTTTTCCTTGGACAAGTAATTTGGTGATGGAGAAAGAAGTGATTGATTGGTAAGGGCCCAGTGTGTAGAAAATAAAGCTCAATAGACAGAAGTTAGGTGTGTGTATGTGTATATATATCTACACACATGCACACACACACACACACACTTAAATTGCATGTCAAACACATAGTGTACTTGTATTGGGAACAGTGGCGAATATATGAGATCCACTTACAAGAAGCCACAAACATTTCTCCTGGGCTACAAAAATTCAAGTGATTCAGCAGGGCTCTCACTATATACAATATCCATTACTGTCACCGGAAACCTCTCTATAACTGTATGTCCTTGTTTCATATTGGTATTATTCACACTTTCTGTTACTTACTTTTTTTTTCCTCTCATTCATTGAGTCAACATTTACCAAGTACCAAAATATCTTTGGAAACAAAGACAAATAAAACCATCTCCTCCTTCAAGGAATTCCCATTCTAGTGGGAAAGCAGACACATAAATGAATCATTAAAATATAAAAGTGCAAGAATGGAGATCTGCACAGTGCACATAGCCGGCACTCAGTCAGCACTGGCAGAAGGAACACTGGAAAGGGGAGCGGCCCCGCACTCAGGGGAGACGTGGTGACTGGGGGGCGATCGAAGACAGGGCCACCTGAGAAGCAGCATTTATGCCAAGTCATGAATGATGGTAAACTGCCTTTTTCTATAATACATGAACATTAATCTATGTCAACAGACACAGCTCTGAATGATCATTTTTATTTTTATTTTTAATATATTTTATTGATTATGCTATTACAGTTGTCCCCCCCTTTCTTCCCCTCCACCCCCACCCCCCTATTCCCCACCCTTTAGTTTTTGTCCCTGGGTCATACACATAAGTTCTTTGGCTTCTACATTTCCTATACTATTCTTAACCTCCGTCTGTTTTCTTCCTCCCATTTATGCTACTTATTCTGTGCCCCTTTCCCCCCCTCTCCCCCTACCACTCCCCTGTTGATATTCCTCCATACCTTATATAACTCCCTTTAATATTTCATACAATAAAGGCTAGGTGATGATGAACTTCTTGAACTTGACCTTATCTGAGAAGCACTTTATCTGCCCTTCCATTCTAAATGAAAGTTTAGCTGTATAGAGTATTCTTGGCTGTAGATCCTTGCCTTTCATGACTTGGTATACTTCTTTCCAGCCCCTTCCTGCCTGCAAGGTCTCTTTTGAGAAATCAGCTGACAGTCTTATGGGAATTCCTTTGTTGGTAACTGTCTCCTTTTCTCTTGCTGCTTCTAGGATTCTCTCCTTATCTTTAATCTTGGGTAATGTAATTATGATGTGTCTTGGTGTGTTCCTCTTTGGGTCCAACTTCTTTGGGACTCTCTGAGCTTCCTGGACTTCCCAAAAGTCTATTTCCTTCACCAGCTTGGGGAAGTTCTCCTTCATTATTTGTTCAAATAAGTTTTCAATCTCTTGGTCTTCCTCTTCTCCTTCTGGCAGCCCTATGATCCATATGTTGGGCCGTTTACAGACGTCCTGGAGGTTTCTGAGCCCCTCCTCCGTTTTTTGAATTCTTGTTTTTTCATTCTTTTCTGGTTGGATGTTTTTTTCTTTCTGCTGGTTCACAGTGTTGATTTGAGTCCCAGTTTCCTTCTTATCCCTATTGGTTCCCTGCAGATCTCTCCTCATTTGTTCAAGTAATTGCGATAATTTTTTGTCAAATTCTGTGAGCATCCTGATTACCAGTGTTTTAAACTGTGCATCTGATAGGTTGGCTATCTCTTGGTCGGTTAGTTCTGGAGCTTTGATCTGTTCTTTCATTTGGGCCATTTTTCCCCCTCAGTGCACCTGTTACTTTAAGGGGTGGAGCCTTAGGTGTTCACCAGGGTGGGTCAACTCACGTCGTTATTTTGTGACGCTGTCTGTGGGGGCTGGGTAACCCTCGTCACTTTGTTGTGACGCTGTCTGTGGGGGCAGGGTAACCCTTGTAGTTGTGCTGTGATGCAGCCTGTGGGGGTGGGACCTGTGAGAACAATGGCGCTTGCTCCGCTCTCCACACCCACACCGCTTCCCACAAGCAAGTTGAGCCCCTCTGCGGTGGCTCTGGGGTTGGTGGACGGCCCACACAGTTCCAAGCCCCCGTGGGTCTCCCCAACGAACTGTCCTGTGAGGCCGGGAGTTCCTCCCGCCGTCTCACCTCCCACAGGTGTTTTCAATCGGTGGTTTGAGGTTTTATTTCCCCGCTTTGATGGTTTGCGCCCTGCTTTTTCTCCCGGTTTGTCTGAACGTGAATCAGGACCTGCCCGGTCCACCAGTCTCGGCCCCGCTGGGTCTGGGTGGGCTGGGCGCTGGCTGTGTTTTGGTCAGGCACACGTGTCTCCACGTGCTGCAGCGTTGCCAGTCCCACTCCACAAACCGCGGTCTGGCCCTACGCTCACCACGCGGCTCGCTGCGGAGTGGCCGAGCGCTCTCTCTCCGCCCGGCTCCGCCCCGCTTACCAGACTGGATGTGTCTTCTTTAACTCCTTGGTTGTCGGACTTCCTCTCAGTTCGATTTTCTGTCAGATCTGGCTGTTTTTGTTTAATTAAGTTGCTGTTTTTTCCTCATTTGGTTGTGTGCGGAGGCACAGTGTGTCTATCTATGCCTCCATCTTGCCGGAAGTCTGAATTATCATTTTTAAAAGCGGTATAGCACACCATAAGAGAAATATACCAAAATTTAACCACAGTTCACACATACATATGTGTAGGTTCCACTTTTGCACTATTTAAAACATTTATTGGCCACAGTTGAACACTTGTACAATTATTTTCTTAGGATATTTACAAGCTTTTGTAATTGAATTACCAGGTCAATGAATATGCACATTTAAATTTTTGAGCGTCCTTCGGAAATGTACCAGTTTGTACGCTCACCAAGAGTGCCCATTTCCCAAAATTTGCTTTTTACATTGGTCAGTTTGATAAGACATCTAGAGAACAAAGTAGAAGATGTCTTGCAGACATCTGAATTTTGGAGAATTTTGGAGATTGCAGAACTGAACTGCAATCTCCAAAATTCCTATGTTGAAATCCTAACCCCCAGTGTGACTATATTTGGAGATAAGGCCTTTGGAAAGGTTAATGGGTGTTAAATGAGGTCATAGAAGTGGAACCCTAACCCACTAAGACTGGCTGGTGTCTTTATAAGAGAGACATGCGGGATGCATGCACACAAGGTAAAGGTCATGTGAGGACACCGCAAGAAAGCCAAGGAGAGGGACCTCAGGACAGACCAACCCGGCTGACACTTTGATCTTAGGCTTCCTGTCTCTAGAACTGTGAGAAAATAAAGTTCTGTTGTTTAAGCCACCCAGTCTGTGGTATTTTGTCGTGGCAGCCCTAGCAAACTCATTCAGTAGAAATGAGACCGAGACTGGAAGCAGAAAGCCCATTGAAGAAGATGTGGCAGTGCCCTGAGTGGGAGATGGCGAGGCGCTGAGTGAGGCTGTGAGGGCCGGAACACCAGGAAGGGGGGAAACTCGAGATATACTTAGGAGGTGAAGTCCAGTGTTGCTGAGTAATGGTATGATGTAATGCCTTGGGAAATGTATCACTTAGAATGCATTTATTTTTTTAATTTATTTTTATTGTATTTTTTCCATTACCATTTATCCTCCTTATACCCACCGCCCCCTGCAATCACCACACTGTTGTCCACGTCCGTGAGTCCTTTTCCCTTTTTGCTCGATCCCTCCACCCCCTAACCATGCCCCCCCCACCAGAGCTGTCAGCCTGTTCTCTATGAGTGTGTCTCTATTTTGTTAGTTCAGTTTGTTCATTAGATTACACAGATGAGTGAACTCGTATGGTATTTATCTTTCTCTGACTGGCTTATTTCATTTAGCATAATGTTCTCCGGGTCCATCCATGCTGTTGCAAAGGGTAAAAGTTTCTTTTATACAACCATGTAGTATCGCATTGTGTGTAAATGCCCCATAGTTGTTTTATCCACCCATCTACTGATGGACACTGGGGCTGCTTCCACTTCTCGGTGATTATAAATAACTCTGTGATGCACATAGGGGTGCTTATGTTCTTTCAAATTAGTGTTTCGAATTTCTTCAGATAAATTCCCAGAAGTGGGATTGCTGGGTCATAAGGCAGTTCCATTTTTAATTTTTTGAGCTATTTCCATACTGCTTTCCACAGTGGTTATACCAGTCTGCAATCCCACGAACAGTGCAAAAGGGCTCCCCTTTCTCCACATCCTTACCAACACTACATCTGATTAGGGGTTTAATATTCGAAATTCATAGAGAACTTATAAAACTCAACACCAAAAAACCAAATAATTAAAAATGGCAAAGGACCTGAATAAACACTTCTCCAAAGAGGATATACAGATGGTCAACAGATCAAAGAAAAGATCCTCAAAGTCACTAATCATCAGAGAATTGCAAATTGAAACTACAACAAGATATCACCTCACACCAGTCAAAATGGCTATTATCAAAAAATCAACAAACAAGTGCTGGTAAGGTTGTGGGGAATGTACACAGATAATAACAACAGAGAATAGAAATCACAAAGGCTTTTTAAAAAAGTGTATGTTTAGCCCTGACTGGTGTGGCTCAGTGAGTTGGGCATCATCCCACAAACCAAAAGGTCCTGGTTCAATTCCCAGTTAGGGCAGGTCCCTGATTGGGAGAGTGCAAGAGGTGATGTTTTTCTCCCTCTGTCCTTCCCTTCCCCTCTCTCTTAAAATAAATAAAATCTTTTAAAAAATAATAAAATGTATACATGTATTTCTTTTCACAAAAGAAGTGGCTTTACAGAGAGATGGCCAGTGTGATAGCTCCATGGAGTCATCAAGGACACTGGTTCCATGTTTCTCTGGCTTTCCTTAACATTTCATTCCTGGACCATGATGGCTGCCAGAGCTCCAGCCGTCATATCTATAATGCAAGCAGAAGGAAAGAGGAAAGAGAAAAATGTACTCTATATTTAAAAGCCTTTCTGGAATTTCTTCTCAATCAGTTCCAATAAATCTCAATATCAAGAACTATAGCCAAGACTCGTTGCATGAGATTAAGTATGTTCTGGTCTAATGGTTGGTAGTTTTTTTAATTAAGAAAGAAGGAAAGAAGCCACATTGGTAACTAGCAACTGACAGACTCTGCCATAAGAGGGGAACACTGCTAAATAAAAACTGCTCATGTTAACACAGCTGCTAATGAAAACAATGGTTTTGCCCAATAAACAAGAAAATCTCATTCTCTAGCTGCTCACACTTACACCAACACAACCACACCCCACTTCCATGCACTATTTTCTGTAAGCTCTCACCTTTCACTTTCTCTATGTGACCAGTTCATTAAGCAAACTGAACGTGAAGGGGTACATAAAGAAAAAGCTTTCTCCCACTGCTGCCATCAATCTGCTTACTTAGATCTCTCCTCCCCTGTCTTTTTACCATAAGGCAGGTCTCATAGCTCTTTGATCTATTTCATTTTCAGGAATGAAAATGGTTGGTCCACCAAAATCAAACTTAAATCTGTCTCCCAACTGCATATTGTTCCCTTCCCAGTAAGTTCGGGTCTGACTCTGAGGTTTGAGACCCACCACAGGGAAGGTGGAAGCTTTCAGAGTCTGCTCTGACTATGCTCCCGACTTTTTTTGCTCCTTTCCCCGGCCACCCCCAGCAAGTTCAGGCTCTTCCCAGGACAGAGTCACGGACAGGGGGATTAAAGAAAACAGAGCCAAGATTGGGGCGTCTAGGGCTGTCATATTCTGGTTACGGGCAAATTGTTACGACAGACATTGAAAAGTGGGCCCTCTCAGCCCTGCGCAGGCAGCTCAGTTCGTTATTGTCCCAACACGCCAGGTCGTGGGTTCGGCTCCCAGTCAGGGCGCGTACAAGAATCAGCCAGCTAATGCATCAATAAGTGGAACAACAAATCAATGTTTCTCTCTCTGTGTGCCCCTCTTCCCCTCTCTCTCTAAAAATCAATAAAATAAAAATAAAGAAAGTTTAAAAAGAGAAAAGTTGGTCCTCTCTTGTGGGACACATTTGCAGGTTCTCCAAAAATAGAGCAACCTGTGGCAACTCTGCACTGTTCTTTCTGATATGGATTATTTCTCTGGCTCAGCTTTGACCCTTGTCCCCTACCTCACCTCCTCAATGCCATCCAGCAATACACCACGGCCACTTTCTGCTGGGGACCCCTCACTCCGGTTGGCAGCCCCAAGGCCAGGGTTGGCTCTTCCCTGGCAGCCACCTGGCCTGAGACTCGCACATTGTTCATCTTTCAGCACGGCTGCTTTCATGCCCTGCTGCCAGAGCACAGGCAGTTTCAGCCAGCTTCCTGTCTTCTGGACAGGGGGCAATTATCTTTTCTAAAAATGTTTACTGGGACATGTAAAGAAGTTTTATTTATCATGTATGTTAATATTTGTATTACTTCAGAACAGAGTCACAGAGAGGAGTGCAGGCAGCTACTGTAGGGGTCGGGGGCTAGCACAGCGTCTGGAACACAGTAGGTTGTTCAGTGAGGACTTGTCATAATTTCTGTGCCAACTTTCGTTACATTAAACTGACAGTCACTTGCTACGGAGATGCCTATTTTGGATGTTACACTATAATTTGGGCAATGAAGTGTTTTATTCCATTTTTTATTTGTTTTTCAAGGTTTTTTCATTGTGTGTGTGTTTTCAGTTCTCTTCAGAGATTACGTGGTAGGGCCCATCCCTCCTCCCCCAACAATAGAACAGTCTTCTTATTAGAAGTTCCTGAGACAGCAATGCCAGCACGCAGAGTGCGAAGGGACACGGCCGGGAAGAAAAGTGGGAGCATCATCGAAGGACAATCTTCCCCATCGTTGTCGCTGCTGGCAGCCTGCAGGTCCTCTTGTCCTCATCGCCACCCTCTCCATTAAACCCGCTAACGTGGACGACCCTCGTTCACTCCACAGCGGTGCCTTCCCCGGGCTCTGCGGCAGCGCCCAGCAGCGCAGGAGTGCGCAGCCAGTGCGCAGCCAGTGGACCTGCTTGGCCTTCTGCAGCCGCATCTTGATCTTTCTGCTGGCCTCACGCTGAGCCTTCTTGTCACTGTGCTGGCCCTGGGTCTTACTGTTTCCAAGACAGCCTGTAGCGGCAGCGGCGGGGCATGGGGTACCCGGTTCGGGTGTGCCTTCAAACTCATGGGGATCTGTTTTAGCACCTTCCAAAAACTCACACCATGCTCCAAATCTGCAGCCATTCCAGGACGGACCTAGGTGTTTCTACAGCTAAGTAACCGTCTAGCCAGGGAATAAGATACCGGTTTCCCTTCTTGCAACTTCCAATTTTTTTCCCTCTTGGAAGTCCTAATCACTGAGCCTTTTCCTTGGAAACTTCTATGACTTGGCTGGAAGGGGAGAAAGAGGACAAACAAACAAACAAACAAACAAAGCATTCTTCACTCTTAGATTCTTAAAGTGAATCTTTTTGACACTCCTAGTCTCCTACACAGACTGGAGGTGAGTGATATCCATCTTCATACAGGTCCTGTGTGGGCAAGTCTAACATCTTCTCTTACAAAGTGAGAGAATACCACCTTGTCATCTTTAGCCGTGAGGCTTTCACTGAAATTGGGAGGCCAGGGCACATGTCCCCTTTAACAACCTATTTATTGTATTTGGAAAAGAAACTTGACAGTTCTTGCCAACAGTGAAGAATCATTTCCTCTGTTTCATTTGATCTTAGCTACCGGGTATCCAGAAGTCCTTTAGGATATTCATCATTTTCTTTAGAAAATAGGGAAGAAAAAGAAGCCAGAAATGGAGCCTTAGCATTAAAAATTCCTTTTCATCTTTGGTATGTGTGAGTAACCAACTTGAACTTGTTTATAAACTTACTGTAGAGACTGGGGAAAAGGCAGATCCATTGCTTTTCTCCTTTGATTCTTTCTGGCAATGTAGAGCTTCCAAAAACTAAATTTGGATAAAGAGTAAGGAAGGCCATGAATGATGCTCAAGCGCATTCATTTCTTTCCAAGTTAAAAATCTAGTTGGTTGGGGTGGGCTGTGGGGGAATGGGAAACACAATTAGCAAGGTATCCACCCACTGTCTATTCAAGTGACAAGTATTTACTGAGCACCAGTTATTTATTAGGCTCTGTGCCTTATTGACCAGACTAGGATTTTAATATTGTCTTTGGATTTGTTCATTAAAATAGCAGCATCAGCCATGGCTGGGTGGCTCAGTTGGTTGGAGCATTGTCCCATACTACAAAAGGTTGCAGGTTCAATCCCCAGTCAGAGTACGTACAAGAGGCAACCTATGGATATTTCTCTCTCACATTGATGTCTCTTTCTCTCCCCCTTCCTCTCTCTCTAAAATCAATAACTGTATCCTCAAGTGAGGATTTAAATAAAATAAAATAATAAAATAAAATAACAGCATTCTTCACTTTTACAGATGGCCAAATCTGCCACTGTTTCAAAGAGGTAGTTTTCCTACATTTCCTAACAATGAATAGAAATCAGGATTCAAGCCACGTTACCCAATCAGATCTGTGAATATGTTTGGTCGATTAGTATTCCTTGCCTGAGTGTGCAGGTTATGAAGATTCTGAGTATAGTTTTAATACAGCTGTGAACTCAGGAACGACTTTGGAGTGCACTGACTTCACGAGCAGCACAGTGCCTCCGCTCTGACGTAGGATCTCAATTAGGCTTGTGAACTCAAGTTCAGTTGGTTCAGCGTAGCCTTGGTCAGGACAGAATGGCTGGTGATTCTGGAGATGGGAATATTTTTCACAAAGCTGAGAAGCGTTTCTGGCTCTAGAAAAGTTATGCTCTCATAAAAAAATATCAAACTTTCATTGACTCCACATAGGGCTTTTAATATTAGATTAATTTCCTCCTGATATGTGGGAATCCAAAGGGAGGGAAAAGAGTCGGTTGTGACAGGCAAGGACAACTTCAGGATGCAGAGAGAGAGAAGAAAAATCTCACCATTGCTAAGTTTTCATTTCATAAAACCATTTAACAACAGGGTGTAAAATAAACAAAGCTCATAAACATCTATTTTATTTGTACCTGTGATCAGATGTAACTAGATAGCAAATACAATTAATAGGCCAAGAGAAGAAATAGAAAATATTGAGGGAAACACTCATCTTTTCCCCCCTAGAGGCATCACATTCAGTCAGCACAGCTTTTCAGCCCATAATCCCAAAGGCTGCTTTCTTTGAAGCTTGTTAGTACTGTTTCTTCGATCGAGTGGGCATTAGGTTGACTTAAAAACTGCAGTTAGGTGGCTAAGGTGCCTAAAATGGGATAAAATCAATCAGCAATTATTTACTGGGCATGACTGTATGTTAAATAAGTAATAAGTATTACCTCATACCATTTATTAGTCTATGAGATAAAACAGTTATTTATACTTATTAGAAAACAAGTATAAGGCACAATTCCTACTCTTAAGAAGCTTAGCATCTATTTCAAGAAATATTCTTTAACTTACTGCTTCTTACAGGAGGAGGGAAATTGGCTGCTTGAGGAATATTTGGCTTTGAGTAATTATGACAAGTCCCTTTTGGGGCCAGGCTCACTCACAAGATGTATGAATGCACTCTATTGGCTTAATCCTTTCTAAGGTGGATGCAGTATTTCCAGGTGAACTTTGTGTCTTGAAGCCCTGCATCTAATTCTAATTCCAGGATCTGGGTCCTTGGTGAGGAGGGCCAGAGCTGGTGACAATCGTTCACAGTGCCTGAATTCAGATCAGGACCCGGGTCGTCATGTCTGCCTGTGAAGTTTACCTTTACACAGAAGCAGAGAACATTACACAGTTCTCATGCGTGCAGATGGCTCTTCCGGTTCCAACAGCCTGCCTATCACTGCAAGAACAGTTGCTTTCATTGCCAAAGAAAACACCGAGTAAAATGCATTTCTTTCCTCAAGGAAGTAAGGTTCCATCTGATGCATGTTTCCAAGTGACAGAGTATATTAGGCAGCTAAGTAATTGGCCTGTACTCTGAATGTACTTGGGAATGCAATTTACTTTTTATCATCTTTGGTTGGGTCATGAATTGAAATCACAGTAGGAGCACAAGGCTGTCAGGACATAGCTAAGCAGGAAAACAGGAGTTGTTTCCCGGAACATCAGACCCAGTCAAGAAAACGTGCCCAAAGAGGTTTAAAAGGAATTTTTCCTGTCCATATTTCACAAGTTCAGACCAACAGGGAAATAATTCCCCTCTGCACCATAATACTTTCCACTGTGGATGAAATACCGTAGTCACATTTACACTGATTATGATCATGTCCACTGCATGATTATCCTTCAGTGACTCAGGCAGGCGAGCTGAAGGGAATCGAATTCAGAATCCAAAGACCAAGAACTTCATCTGGGCTCTGCTACTGACCAGTTGGCAACACTGGGCAAATTACAACCTCTCAGAGCTTCAGTTTTGTGTCTGTTAAAGATAATACACGACCTGCCTATCTCATCCAGCCATTATAAACCTTTTTCTCTTTCCCTTCACACTCAAACCTCTAGAAAAATGGAGCCGTCACATTTTGACTTCTTCACCTCTCCCCAACATAAACTGACCTTCCACTTAAATGCTCTGCTTAAAATCACTGTTGTCAAACCTAACAGCGCACTGCAACTCTTCGCTTACTCTCGGGCACTTTCACCAGCACTGGACGCTGCTCCACGGCCTTGTCCTCGACAGCTACAATTTTATTATTTTTTCTGGTTTTATTGAGATAAATTGACATGTAACATGTCTAAGTTTAAGGTATACAGCATAATGGTTTGATAGAATATGTACATATTGCAAAATGATTACCACAAGTTTAATTAACATCCATCACCTCATATAGTTACAAGTTTTTTCCCTTGTGATGAGAACTTTTAAGATCTACTCTCTAAGAACTTTCAAATGTACGGTATGGTATTATTGTTAACTACAGCCATCATGCTGTGCACGACACCTCTAGAACGTATTCACATCACTTTGGTTAATGCCATCCAGGCTATGGATTCAATACTACCCGTGAGCTGATGACGGGCAGATTTATCTCCAGGGTCACCACTCTCCTGAAGCCTGTTCCACTTTTACAACTCTCCTCCTGAATGTCCTGGAACTCATAAAATTCAAAAAATCTAAAACCAACTTCATTTGGTTTATCTCCCCTGACCACTCTCCAAAGCTCTTCTTTCTCCTCCTGTGTTCCCTCCACCCATCCAAACTCTGGTATCCATCTATGACCCGTTTCCAAAATACTTCTCAAATATATCTTTACCTGCTATTGCCACTTCCTTGGTCCACGTCCTTTTCATCTCTTGAGTGGGCTATACTGCAAATGCCTATAAACTAATCTCCCTTCTCTTGTGTCAGATCCTCCCACGAGGCATCTTCCACATGGGTGACAAAGTCAACTTTCTAAACAACAAATCAGATCTCTCTACACTGCCTTAAAATCTTTAATCATTCCCATTACCCACAGATAAAGTCCTAACTTGTGAGTATAGAGTAAATGTCCTTACCAGTATCAGTTTTTGGGTCTCCTACATTCTCACCTTGGGTTACAGCCATTATAAAATATTTGTCACCTCTACTTGCTAAATGACAACTTGGTGAGTGTGCACTAGGTCATCCCTTTCTGCAGTGTTCTCCCTTATCTTTTGCTTATTTAAACACCATTCATCCTTCAAGGCTCACTTTCCTATCTTCTTCCCTGTCACATGGCCCTGGGCCTACCTCCTGTCCCCACCTATCTCAAGTCCTTTAATTTCCTTCACAACATCTTGTGCACACCTGTATTCTAACATACATGTCACCCTATTGTCGTTGTCATGTATCTCAGCCTTTCTAAGGATAGGAACCATGCATGTCTTGCAAGGCCCCAGTAATTTCTACATCTCGCCCCCACCATTTGCTTTAAATTCTCTAGCATTTACCTGGTTTCCCTGTTTTTTTGACCCATTATTCCCACCTAGATCCTCTCTCTCAGCTCAGCCTTCTTGCGTCAACAACCCAATGGATGGTCTGCGCCAGTTGACAGAGGTTGGCCCAGGGTGGCAGCCTATGAGTGCCGCTATTCCGCTCCACACTCCCACAGAGGTAGTGGTACCCAGTCCCAGGTTCCCAGAAGAGCAGCCCAGACTCAGTGCTGAGCCCCACCTGTCAGGTGTGAAAGACAAAGAACAGACAGGGAGAGGCTGAGCAACTTGGACCAAATGGTCTCATCTCATGTTCTGATGGCAACATTTTGAAAAACAACTATGTATTAAGATGGCAGGTGCTCTGCTGACAAGCATCACTGCACCGCTGAAAGGACAGAAAACCATCAAGTGAACTGGAATAAGCATAAGAAAGAACACCAAGGTATGACTCAAGAAAAAAATGAACAACATTGTTCTCATCCTATGTTCTTCCCATGCTGCATTTTGTGATGCAATCAGAGGGATGGGCTGGTCTGAAGCCAGGTCAAACTGTCGCTTAGTAGTCAGCTTTGCTACATTGCTGCTGAAATGCACAGGAAGGCAAGTATCTAATGAAAATGCCAGATGATTTATTGTCTGTTCTTAGCTTTGAAAGACAATGAATGGTGTTTTAGCAATGTGTAAACTATTTCGTCTAATGTCAAACAACTAAAGATTTAGATAGCTAACCAGGAAACGTAATACATAAGAACACACTCCGTGCATGCTGCCAGTGAACTCAAGGTTCAATAGTCTTACACCTAAGATGCTGAAATGAAGTACGTAAATTGAAAATCCTAGCATTTGTCATTGTTAGAAAAACAAACATGGGAGATACTCTAGACGTTGTCTCTTAACAATACTGCCGAATTAAGCACAAGTCAGGTTTGTCATGAACTCAAAGAAAATTTATAAAGGAACTCATTGTAGCATTCACACCTAGATTATGGTCCTTCTGGATTATAGATTATTTTTTTTAATCTTTTTAAAAATTCACTCGAGAGAGAGACATATCCATTTGTTGTTCCATTTATTTATGCATTCATTGGCTGATTCTTGTATGTGCTCTGACTGGGAATCAAACCCACAACCTTGGCATATTGGGACGATGCTCTAACCAACTGAGCTGCCCAGCCAGAACTGGATTACAGCTTTGATGGCTGCTGAAAAATGTTTGAGAACATACCAGCTCCTTGTGCCACAGAAACAGGATGAATGTGATTACTTTCACTTCCAAATGAGAAGATCCTGAGATAATACAAATTCCCTTTAGACTCTAGGCTGAGACTTATTAACAAAACTTGCTTTCCTGCTCTCTAGTATAAGAATTGTGCTTGTTCCTTCCAGCTGGGCCCACACATACCAACAGGACCACTGCGATAACTGTGCAACATGTGGATGGCTCTGCTCCCAGGGCGCCGTCTCCGGGGCTACGGCGTGACGACGCCCTGGGGTTGGGTAATGTGCTAGCCTTAGTGTGCCTTCAGTTGCCTGACAGAAAACTTGTGATCAGAATTCGGAAGGCTAAGGAATTGCAGAGGGCTGGCCATAAGAATTCGGAGTCAGCTAAGCAATACAAGTAGTTGCCTACACTCAGACTTGTAGTTACATGAGAAAATTAAGTTTTACTTCACAAGTCACAGTAAGGTATTCCAGTCGCAGCTGAATACATTCTAACCATTTCAGTATTTCTCTTATCAAAAGAAAATACAATTATATGCCTTAACGAATCTGATCTCATGCTAAGCAAAATAAGTCAGACAGAAAAAGATCAAGAACCATAGGATTTCACTCATATGTGGCATATAAAACAGAAAACAACAAAAAACAAACAAAGCTAACAAAAACTCAGACACAGACAGCAGTGTGGTGGCTACCAGAGGGGAAGGAGGTGGGGGAGGGGGAGGAGGTAAAGGGGTCGTGCACATGTGGACAGGAGAATTGACTTTGGATGGTGAACACACAATGCAATATATAGATGAAGTATTATAGAATTGTACACTCAAAACCTATGTAACCTTATTAACCAATGCCACCCCAATAAATTCAGTAAAAGTTTAAAAAGTATACCTGATAAGTTCTGCTCTGTACTTTGAGTCATTTGGCTGATGGACTCTTTCAGTAATAACAGATTCCACTGTAATTTCCCACAGAAAGCTCATATAGGACTTCTCCTCCTGCGACATCTCACCAGGTTATATCCAGGCGTCTCTAGGGGTATCTCCCAGAGACCCACAGTCCAGCTTATTGTCTCTACGACTCAAGTCCCCCAGCTGGTGTCTGCTACCCCTGATGCCACAGAGGGCACCTCCTCATTACTACGAGTTGCCTACCATAAGGGTGCTGATACACATGTCAAGAAAATATCCTGTACTGTTCCCAAATACGCAACTCTGAAGGCATCAGAGCAACACTTTGCTATACATAGAAATGGAAAGGATAATAATTACAAGTTATTAAGCACTTACCATGCCCGAGCCCAAATGATTTACACAGGGTATCTCATTAACTTCCTACGACAATCCTAGTAATACATTACCTGTATTTTACAAACAGGTTAAGTGACTCGTCCAAGATCACAAAACTAGTGGTGAAGTCCAAAGTCAAATTTAAATTTAACCTCACCACATCTAGCCTCCTTGTCCCACCTAGGAACCTAAGGAGAATGAAATATTAAATTGGAAGTTTTTAATGAGGCTCCACCATAAAATAGGCATAAAATACCATAGTGATTTGTTACAAGGTACAGACTTTGCAGAGAAGTTGGACAACTCTAAACTCGCATCGAGGATATAAAAGTGGAGAGGCAGTGGAGAGTCAGAGAAGACTGTGAAAACATCTGGAGAGAGCAACAGAGTACAATGAGAACCAACCATTCACCAAAGGGGAAGGGCAAAGATGCAGCTCTCCTTCCTTCCCTCTAGTCTGCGGAGACGACCTTCAGTGGGATCACTCGAAAAGCTTGACAGGTATCTTCTAAAGTTTGGAAGAAACAGTGAACTAAAATCTGACAACTGCCTAAGAAATCTAATGGCTTCTCCTCCATTACAATGTGACCAGCTTGGTGTCCAACGGTCACAGCAAAGTAGGGGCAGCCGTGCAGGGATTGCCCTGCCCTCCGCATCTCTGTGAGTCAAAGGATTCATGACTATTTCCCATGCCAAATGTGGGCTCCAGTGGGAGAGACGCCCAGACTGGAGCTGCCCAAACGAGGGCTGAGAGGCAAGTGACAACAGAGAAGGAGAGTTCATCACACATGCCAGTCAGTACAGCCAGCAGGGGACCCTCCAAAAGGCCCTGAACGCAGCCACAGGACAGTCAGCCTCCTACATCTGCCAGACCCAGAGAGCCTGAAGTTACCGCAAGACTTATTCAATGAAACTCTCTGGTCTCCTTCCGCCTTTCCCACTCAAAGTTCCAACTCTATCTGGAGTAGTCAGTAACAAGAACAACTAGTAAAAGAGGGGGAAAAAGATAAAAAAATCAACCACACCCTCTTCCGAAGAGGGTAGGGGTCCACTCACTACAGGGCCCGATCAGAGAATAGGAGGAAGTCTGCACCCTGAAATGAAGAGTTTTCTAATATATTAAACTAAGCATTTTAAACCAAGGAATCAGAGCAAGTTAGAGTTAACTACTGTTAGGTAACATTACCTAATACTAGTCAGGAAAGCTATGAGCCTGCCCAACTTTCATCCAAGGGCCTGGGGGAAACTTCCTCCATTGTATAAATTTCAAGGAACTAAAGAAGACAAAAAAATTGCATTCAACAGTCTTGTAAATGTACCAATACACAAATAACACACTGGTGTCTACACCTCAGAAACCATACCAAAAAAGTTTCTTCAACTTTTACATAGGACTTTATTCCTCTGTGGAGCATTCATAAAATCTACAGGAACTAAGGGGAAAACAGACACCCTGCAGTACTTTCACCTGTAACTCAGGCGCCCACTTATTCTCCTCCCCAGTATAGCAAAAAACTCAAAAAAACTTCAGGCAAAGTAATGCATACAGATCGATGTCTCACGGGCCTCAGCACTCACTCAGTAAACACATATAATCATAGTTTAATCACAGTGATGTCTCAGGGTAATATCTCTGCTATACTAGCAAAAGGTCAACCTAGTTGTTCACAACAGGGGCAGTACCACCCCCTAGAGGAAATTCTGGAGATATATGGGAACATTATTCTGAGTCTGTACCCAAGAAATAAGCCATTGAAAAACTTAATCTTTCAGCTCCCAAGATGGCAGAGGAATGAATGGAAGTCACGCTAACTTCTCCCCAGGACCAATCTGGAATTACAACTAAACTGTGGAGAAATCACCCAGAACAAACAACTTAACAATAGCAAGAGAGAAGCCTTGTAACCACGGACAGACAGAAGAATCAGCTTCAGCTCAACTTGACTGGTAATAAGTGCAGTGGAGATGCAACAGGGCTGGCTGGGTGCCCACTGGTGGCAGCACCAGAGGGATAATTAAGCAGCTGGTTGGATCACCCTGAGAAGAGTGAGGTCTAAACCCTAAGCTGGGATCCCCAGCCTAGAGCACCAGAGCCCGAAAAATACACAGATAACATCCAGTGGAGAAAAGCAGCAGAGTTGCTCTCTGCCAGAGACAGACGGCTGGAGATGCAAAGAGCAATTTAAAGGGCCAATGCACAAATTTTCATTTGCAGTCACCCTGGGCTCCAGCAAAGGTGCAGAGTGGGGGGGGGGGCAGCGGGGACAGAGGGCTAGAGATGCCTGAGAAGAGACTGGGGACAAAGGCTTTGGGAGAGAACTGAGGGAGTAGATGCTGGGGTCCTGGTGCTAAGTCATCACCCATACAGCAGCAGCCATCCTGCTCAGGCAGACCATTCCCCTCAGAGCAGCAGCAGCCTGAGGGGAAACAATAGCCCTGGCCCCGGGAGGGCTTCTACCCCATCCTATTATGCTTAAGCCTGACAGCTGATTGCAATCTGACTAGACTAACAACTGAAGGAGACAGCCAGAGACAGCTGATCTTTGGAAATCTCGAACAGGCTGCCTATGGTCAGACAGGGTCATCTGACATCACTGGAGGCAATCCAGAAAGAAAATACAGTGGTAAAGACTAAATGCTACCTAGACAAAATCCACCATGATCTCCATGATTTGCAATATTTTCTTTCCTGCATAGCTTTTAGGTCATCTTACAGCCTTTTCTCCCATTTTTAAAGTACCTGCATTTCTCCAAATTTAGCAATTCCTGTGCATTGATATGGATAGGGTAATTGTTGCATTTTTTGAATTTTATCTCTAGAGCTTCACTAACTTTTTATTGCAAATGTCAAATTTTACTAATCCCTCTCCTAATCTTTTTTCATCACTAATTTTTATTTTGCCCTGTTTTAGCCTTTTTTTTAACATTTTTTCTTTCTTCTTTTTCTTCCATCCTACACTTTTCTTTCTTTTTGCACCTTTTTTTCTTTTTTCTTACTCTTTTCATGTCAAGTTTTAATTTTTCCCTGTCTTAGCCTGGTTTTGTTCCTGACTCTTAGTATTCCCTCTCCTTCTCTCATCTCAAAATCACTTCCCATTCCTCTAGACATCTCTTAATCTTTTCTTTCTTCTTTTTTCCTTCTTATTCCCGTCCCACCTATGTTAATTTTAGATCATTTGTTGTTAATAGTGTTTGGTGGATCTTTCTCTCCAATTTGGCTATTTTTTTTTTATTTATTTACTTCTTTATTTCCTTCCTTTTTCTTTCTCTCTCATTTTATTTTTTTAATTTGTTTAAACCTAATACTATATGCTTCCCTTCTCTTACCCCATTCCACCTTCTTTGTTCCCTTTTTAATTTATGATATGAATCTTACTTTATCTCTTTGCATTGCCGATTCCCAACTCTTATTAGAGCTCCTCCTCGCACGCTCGCAAAATCATTTTTCTTTCAGTAGGTCATCTCATATTAGCTCTCCTTTCTTACATTAGTCTTAATCTCTTTACACCCTTATTAATACTGATTCATTTGCTGTTGACAGTGGGATTGCAGGGGGGTGGGGAGTTATTTTTGCAGGTGTGGGTTTGTTTCCTGGGCTGTGTGGTTTTGTTTTGGCAACACCTACACAACAGCACACAAGACGTGGTGGGCAGAGTGGCCCTCAGTCAACCAACTAGAGGGAAGGACCCACCAAAGAACAACTCAACAACACTCAAAACCCAATTAAACCCAGAAAGCCAACATATATGGCACAAAGGTCATCACAAGAGCAGCAAGTTCAGGAGATCAAGGAGGCAGCACCACTGAATCTCACAGGTCTCCTACCATGGAAGTTCACAAACAAAGACAGGGAAGCAAAACAGATCAATTTAAGAAGCAGAAGCAAACAAGAAGAGTCTCCCCCAAAATGGGAAGACAAAGAAACAACTCCCAATCAAAAGGAAAGGAGGAATCCCCAGAAAGAGGGCTAAATGAAATAGAGGCAAGTCAATTATCAGATACTGAGTTCAAAACAATGGTTATAAAGGAAGCTCAATGAGCTTAGTGAGAATTACTACAGCGAAGCTACAAGGAACTTGCTGTGAACTACATCAGCATGGAAAAGGGCATAGAATCTATCAATGAGAGCCAAGAGGAAATGAAGAATACAATTTCTGAACGGAAGAACACAGTAGAAAAAATCAAAAGCAGGCTCAATGAAGCAGAGGATCAAATTAGTGAGCTGGAGGACAAGGTAGAAAAGAAAATTCCAAAAAGAGCAAGACAAGGGAAAAAGGCACAAAAATAACAAAGAGGGTTTAGGAGAACTGCAGAACAACATGAAACGTAATAATATCTGTGTAATAGGGATACCAGAAGAAGAAGAGGAGAAAGGGATAGAAAACCTGTTTGAAAAAGCAATGGTGGAAAACTTCCCTAATTTGGTGAAAGAAAAAGTCACACAATCTGGGAAGCACAGAAAGTCCCAATCAAGAAGAACCCACTCAAAGAGACCCACTCCAAGACACATCATAATTAAAATACCAATATGCAAAGACAAAGAGAGAACCTTAAAGGCAGCAAGGGAGAAACAGGAAGTAACATAAAAGGGCACTCTAATAAGGCTAGCAGCTAATTTCTCAATAGAAACACTAAAGCCAGAAGGCAATGGCAAGAAAGTTTCAAAGTAATGAAAAGCAAAGGCCTGTGACCAAGACTATTCCACCCAGCAAGGCTCTCAATTAAAATGGAAGGTGAAATAAGCAGTTTCCCAGACAAAAGAAGACTAAAAGAATACACCTTTACCAAACCAGCTCTGAAAGAGATGCTAAAGGGACTGCTTTAAGAAGATGAAGAAAAAGAGCAAGAGAGAGAGGAACACAGGTACAAAGGGGGAAAATGAATAAGTACCTATCAATAATAACCTTAAATGTAAATAGATTAAATGCCCCAATCAAAAGACATAGGGTAGCTGAATGGATAAGAAAACATGACCCGTATATATGCCTTTCCCACAAGAGACCCACCTCAAAACAAAAGACCTGCACAGACTTAAAGTGAAGGGTTGGAAAAAAATATTCCAAGCAAATGGACAGGGAAAAAAAGCTGATGTAGCAACACTTGTATCAGACAAAATAGACTTCAAAACAAAGGCCATAAAAAGAGACATAGAAAAACACTTTGTAATACTCAACAGAAGAATCCATCAAGATGACATAAATATTATAAACATATATGCACCCAACATATGAGCACCCAAATATATAAGGAAAATCTTGGAGGACTTCAAAAATGATATAGACAACAACACACTTATAGTAGTGAATTTTAACTCCCCACTGTGAACAATCTTCCAAACAAAGAATCAACAAGGATATTGTGGCATTGAATGACACAATAAATCAAATGGACTTAACTGTTATATATAGAACCTTTCACTCCAAAGAAGCAAAATACGTATTCTTTTCAAATGCACATGGAACATTTTCAAAGACAGACCACATGACAGGACACAAAACAAGTCTCAACAAATTAAAGAAAACTGAAACACTATTAAGCATTTTCTCAGACCACAAGGGACTGAAACTAGAAACCAACCTCAAGGAAAAAACTCAAAAACATTCGAACTCATGGAGACTGAACAGGATGCTATTAAACAATGAATGGGTTAAGAATGGGATCAAGGAAGAAATCAAAAAGTTTCTGGAAACAAATGAAAATGAACACACAACAGCCCAAAACCTATGGGACACAGCAAAGGCAGTCATGAGAGGGAAGTTCACAGCAATACAGGCCTACCTAAAAAAAAGAAACATTTCAAAAAAAACCTAACCCTATGCCTACAAAAACTGAAGGAACAACAACAAACAAAGCCCAGACTGAGTAGAAAAAAAAGGAAATAATCAAGATCAGAGCAGAATTAAATGACATAGATACTAAAAGAACAATTCGAAAAACCAATAAATCCAGGAGCTGGTTCGCTGAAAAGATAAAATTGACAAGCCTTTAATCAGACTCCTCAAGAAGAAAAGAGAGAGGACCCTAATAAATAAAATCACAAATGAAAGAGGAGAAATTACAACTGATATCACAGAAATGCAAAGAACTGTAATAAATTACAAGGAACAACTATATGCCAAGAAATATGAAAACCTGGGTGAAATGGACAAACTTCTAGAAACATGTATCTTCCCAAACTGAATGAAGAAGAGGCAGAAAGCCTGAACAGACCAGTAACAGCAAGTGAAATTGAAGCAGTAATCAAAAATTGCCAGCACACAAAAGCCCTGGACTGGATGGTTTCAGAGGAGAATTTTACAAAACATTTAAGGAAGAGCTAACCTCTATTCTCCCTAAACTATTCCAAATATCCAAGAAGAGGGAAAACCCCCAAACTCTTTATGAGGCAAGAAAGAAAATTACAGGCCAATATCAATGATGAACATAGATGCTAAAATCCTCAACATAATATTGGCAAACCACATCTAGCAATACATTAAAAAGATCACACACCATGATTGAGTGAGATTCTTCCCAGGGGTGCAAGTATGGTACAATATTCACAAATCAATAAAAGTAATATATCACATAAACAAAAGGAAAGACAAAAATCACATCATCATATCAATAGATGCTGAAAAAGCATTTGACAAGGTACAGCACCCATTTATGATAAAAACACTCAGCAAAGTGGAAGTACAGGAAGCATACCTCAACATAATAAAGGCCATATAGAAGAAATTTACACCCAGTATCATACTCAATAGGAGAAACTAAAAGCTTTCCAACTAAGATCAGGAACAAGACAAAGGTGTCTGTTTTCACCACTTCTCTTCAACATAGTATGGGAAGTTCCAGCCACAGTGGTAAGACAAGGAAAAGAAATAAAGGGCATCCAAATTGGAAAGGAGGAAGCAAAACTGTCATTGTCTGCAGATGACATGATAGTGTACATAGAAAATCCTATAGACTCCACCAAAGAAACTGCTCGACCTAACAAAACAGTGGGGTACAAAGTCAATATTCAGAAATTGAAGGCATTTTTGTACACCAACAATGAAATACCAGAAACAGAAATCAGGGAAAAAATCCTATTTGATATAGCAACAAGAAATATAAAGTACCTAGAAATAATCTGAACCAAGGAGGTAAAAGACCTATACTCAGAAAACTACACAACACTGAAGAAAGAAATTAAGGAAGACACAAACAAATGGAAGAATATACCATGTTCATGGATTGGAAGAATTAACATTATCAAAATGTCCATAGTACCCAGAGCAATTTGTAGATTCAATGCAACACCTATTAAAGTACCAATGACATATTTCACAGATATAGAACAAACATTTCAGAAATTTATAAGGAACGATAAATGACCCCGAATAGCTGTAGCAAACTTGAGAAAAAAGAACAAAGCAGGAAGGATCACAATAACTGATATCAAACTGTATTACAAGGTCACTGTAATCAAAACAGCCTGGTACTGGCATAAGAACAGACACACAGACCAATGGAAAAGAACAGAGAGCCCAGAAATAAACCCAAGTCTCTATGGTCAATTAATATTTGACAAAGGGAGCAGCAGCATAAAATGGAGTAAAAATAGCCTCTTCAACAAATGGTGTTCAGAGAGCTGGACAGCTACATGCAAAAAAATGAAACTTGATCACCAACTTATACCATACACAAAAACAAATTCAAGGTAGATAAGACTTAAAAATAAGTGGTAACACCATAAAAGTCCTCAGGAGAACAGAGGTAGGAAAGTCTCAGATATTTCATGCAGCAATATTTTTACTGATATGTCCCCTAGAGCAAGGACATAAAGGAAAGAATAAACAAATGGGGTCTCATCAAAATAAAAAAAGCTTCTGCATGTCTACAGAAATAGCATTAAAATGAAGAGAGAACCAACCATATGGGAAAACACATTTGCCAATGATACCTTGGACAAGGGTTTGATCTCCAAAATATATAAATAACTCACACAACTCCACTCTACAAATACAAAAAATCCAATTAAAAAAAAAAAATGGGCAAAGGACTTGAACAGACACTTCTCCCAGGAGGGCAGACAAATGTCCAGAGACATATGAAAAGATGCTGAGCATCGCTAGCCATCAGGGGGATGCAAATTAAAACCAGAATCAGATACCACTTCATACAGGTTAGAATGGCCATCATAAACAAATCAACAAACAACAAATGCTGGAGAGGATGTGGAGAGAAGGGAACCCTGCTGTGAAGGGAAGGACTATTGGTGGGAATGCAGACCGGTATAGCTACTGTGGAAAACAGTATGGAATTTCCTCAGAAAATTAAAAATGGAACTGCCTTTTGACCCAGCAATTCCACTTCTAGGATTATATCCTAAAAACCCTGAAACACCAATCCAAAAGAACTTATGCACCTCAATGTTCATAGCAGCACAATTTACAATAGCCAACTGCTGGAAGAAACTTAAGTGCCCAGCAGTAAATGAGTGGGTCAAAAAACTGTGGTACATTTACACAATGGAATACTACACAGCAATAAGGAGCTCCTACCCTTGTGACAGCATGGATGGAACTGGAGAGTATTAATGTAAGTGAAACAAGCCAGGTGGTGAAAGACAAATACCATATGATCTCACCTTTAAGTGGAACCTAATCAACAAAACAAACAAGTAAGCAAAATACAACCAGAGACATCGAAATTAAGAATAAATGGACAGTAACCAGAGGGGAGGTGGGAGGGGATAATGGGGGGAAAAGGGCGAAGAGTTTTCAAGAACAACTATAAAGGACACATGGACAAAACCAAGGGGGGAGTTGTGGGGGGAAAAGGCAGACAACTGTACTCGAACAACAATAAAGTTTTAAAAAATAAAAACAGTGGACTTCTGGCCAAGATGGAGGCGTAGGTAAACACACTGCTCGCACAACCAAAGGAGGAAAAACAACAATTTAAAAAACAAAAACAGCCAGATCTGATAGAACTGAGTGGAAGTCTGACAACCAAGGAGTTAAAGAAATGTTCATCCAGACCGGTAAGCGGGGTGGAGCCGGGTGGAGAGCACTTGGCAAGACACTGTTTGTGGAGCGGTACCAGCAACTCTCCAGCTTCCCAGACAGGCCCGTGGCAGGAGCGCCTGGCCAAAACATGGCAGGCGCACTCGGTGAAACCAGGGCTGAGACTGGTGGACTGGGCGGTCCCTCATTCTCCCGCAGATAAACTGGGAGGAAAAGCTGGGGAGCAGAACAGACCACACGGCCCACCAACACAGGGAAATAAAGCCTCAAACCACCAACTGAACACACCTGTGGGGGTTGAGGCGGCAGCAGGAGGAACTCCCAGCCTCACAGGAGAGCTCGTTGGGGAGACCCACAGGGACTTGGAACTGTGCAGGAGCCAGCAAAGAAGGGCCCAATTTGCTTGTGGGTAGCTGGGGAAGTGCGGAGAACAGAGCAAGCGCCATTGTTCTCTCAGGCCCCGCCCCCACAGACAGCGTCACAACACAACGACGTGGGTTACCCCACACTGGTGAACACCTAAGGCTCCGCCCCCTTAAAGTAACAGGCGCACCGAGAAAAAAAATGGCCCAAATGAATGAACACATCAAAGCTCCAGAAAAAATACAACTAAGTGATGAAGAGATAGCCAACCTATCAGAAGCAAAGTTCAAAGCACTGGTAATCAGGATGCTCACAGGATTTGAAGAAAGATTGTTCCAATTACTTGAACAAATGAAGGATAATATAAAGGAAATGAGGGGAAATCTGCAGGGAACCAATAGGGATGAGAAGGAAACTGGGACTCAAATCAACAGAGTGGACCAGCAGAAAGAAAAAAACATCCAACCAGAAAAGAATGAAGAAAAAAGAATTCAAAAAACTGAGGAGAGGCTTAGGAACCTCCAGGACAACTTTAAACATCCCAACATCCAAGTCATAGGGGTGCCAGAAGGAAAAGAGGAAGACCAAGGGATTGAAAACTTATTTGAAGAAATAATGAAGGAGAACTTCCCCAAGCTGGTGAAGGAAATAGACTTTCAGGAAGTCCAGGAAGCTCAGAGAGTCCCAAAGAAATTGGACCCAAAGAGGAACACACCAAGACACATCATAATTACATTACCCAAGATTAAAAATAAGGAGAGAATCTTAGAAGCAGCAAGAGAAAAGAAGACAGTTACCTACAAAGGAATTCCCATAAGACTGTCAGCTGATTTCTCAAAAGAGACCTTGCAGGCAAGAAGGGGTTGGAGAGAAGTATTCCAAGTCATGAAAGGCAAGGACCTACATCCAAGAATACTCTATCCAGCAAAACTTTCATTTAGAATGGAAGGGCAGATAAAATGCTTCTCAGATAAGGTCAAGTTCAAGGAGTTCATCATCACCCAGCCTTTATTATATGAAATGTTAAAGGGATTTATATAAGGCATGGAGGGGTATCAACAGGGGAGTGGGAGGGGGAGAGAGGGGGAAAAGGTGCAGAGAATAAGTAGCATAGATGGTAGGTAGAAAACAGATGGAGGTTAAGAATAGTATAGGAAGTGTAGAAGACAAAGAACTTATATGTATGACCTATGGACAAAAACTAAAGGGCGGGAAATGGGGGGAGTGGGGGTGGAGGGGAAGAAAGGGGGAAAATGGGACAACTGTAATAGCATAATCAATAAAATATATTAAAAAAATAAAACAGTAAAATAAATAAATAAATAAAAACAGTAACACTAAAAAAAGAAATATTATAAAAATGAGAATTGGGTATGATATGATTTATAACTGGATGCACACTACTTTACATTGCTCGCCCAGTCTAATTTTCTATGATTTGCATACACATTTCCAAATTTTTTATTATGAAAAATTCTCACACATTCATTATTTGAAGAACAATACTACACTGAATATCTGTTTGATGTTGTTCCCTAGATTCACCAGTTTTAACATTTTGCCTCATTTGTGCATGTGTGCTCTCTCTCTCCTTACATATAGGTAGATATAGACATATCTATAGATATATAGATACATCCCCCAACACTTGACAGCTTTTTGCAGACTTTGACATTTCATCCCTAAATACTTCAGCATGAATCTCCAAAAACATTCTCCTATATAACTCGATGCAATGATCACACTCTAGAAATTCAACATTGATAAAATACTAGTAACCTCTTTTTAACCCATTTGTTCCAATCAAATTTTGCCAACTGTTCCTTTATAGTTGTTTTCTTTTTCTTATCTAGGAATTACTCAGGAAACATGCATTGCATTTAATTGGCCTTTTTTAAAAAAGTCTCCTCCAATCTAATCAGTTCACCGGCCCCTTTGTGCCTTTTATGTCTTTGTATTACTGTATGCCTAGGTCATTTGGGGTCCATGCACACTTTAAGTCCAAGTGCCAGATTAGTAAGTAGCTAGATAAGCAGAATCTTATCACTGCTGTGTAAAATCTCTTCCAAGAATGCACCCTCTGGGGGCAGGTCTTTGAATTCAATGAACAGTTCATAAGTTTTCACCACAGTAAACCACTTGAGAAAAAATAGTTTTTGTCTTTTAATAGATTATGTTAGCATGGGCATTCGAATTTCTTGATCACTGATTTGCTGATATTACCCATTTGGTTCTCATTTAGAGGTTTTAAAGATGAATCTTAACAGACCAAAATAATTTGCAATATTCAGGTAAGCTCTAAAAACTGAACAGTTTATATCCTACTTACTAGAAAAGTAAGCTCCTTTGAATATTACGAACACTTTGTATAGTGATAAAGAAATCTCAAAAATTATATCAGCCGATAATTCAACACATCTCAATGATGCATTATTCTTTATTCCCTTGAGTTACATTTTAAAAAAACAAAAGAAGTCTAAAGAAACACATTCTAAAGAAAAAGATCCTCTTTACAATGATTCCAAATAAGACTTCATGTGTTGGTGGTAAAATCTAAATAAACTAAAGGACGTTGCATTTACCTTGTTGCTACAATATTTTCATTTAAAATCCAAAAATACAACTCCATTCGATTACTGACTTGTACAGTGCATCCAGTGGGCAGTCTGACACTGAGTGACACTAAATAATGCTAAATATAATGAAATATGACCACTGTGCAAATGATGATCAACACCTTACTATTCAGTACATAAAAGATAACTAATAGTAAGGTTGGCACGTCTTACTGTTTATCATTAAAGTGTTTCTGAATCATGACTACTAATTAGAAAGACAAGATTGATGAAAGCATTAACTATGCAATAAATTCTGCTACCACAGATTTCATAGAAATAAATCCAGGATTATCATTATGGAGCACAGAGATACCAATACATCATCAAGAAAGAAATGCCCTTTTTACCAACAGAGTTCGCGATATTTGAAAGTTACAGCTGAAAGATTCCAAAGTTTTATCAACTTTTATCCAGATGTTTAAGACATCAGGATTGTCTGGGTATGTTTAACTCAAGCAATTACCTCTTCTGTCCAAAAAAGTACTCACAGATTCTCTCTTAAGTACTTTAAATTGACCCTTTTTAATGATATAAAAATACAAATGATAAAAGAAAAAAAGGAAAAGTGTAAGTAAGTGACTCAATTTCATTTAACTGCTGCTCTTTATGAATACCACGGGACCACAGAGGCCTGCTCCAATTCTTTCTACCTGAACAGGGAGAATGTAGCATGTGTTGGGTTGGCTAAACACTCCATTTAATTTATTCCATAAAGATAAAAGACACATTTTTCATTTTCACCACTACCTTTATTGACTTGGATATTTGAATATATCCACTCTCTCCCACATGGTGTAACATTGATTGTTCCCAATTAATGTCTCCTTTTGATCGCTATCAACTTCAACTGATGTACCTACCCTGGAACATTGTCCAGCAAGAAATCTCCAACACAAAACTTCACAAACCACTTCTAACACATTTGATCAGTCACAGCACCTTCTCCATACACTGCACAAATCTTTTCTTGCATTTCAGTTGTTTTTGCCTTTCTTGAAATAATAAAGCATAACACTCTGAAAATGTTGCATCTTTTTCCATCTTCAATATTAAAATGGCTACACAAAAATTCACCAATTTCGATGTTTTTTAAAATGCACACTGATGGGACAGCTGTCACAATACAATCTAACGAAATTGTTTTGAATGAAGTTAAAGACAACTAAGCACTACTAGGGCCATCTTACAGAGAAAAGCAAACGAACGTTTTCACCAACCTAATATCACAAAAGAGGCACAGATCGGTATCTCAAAAGGAGTATTCTAACTCGTTTCCTTGTTGGTCCTTTGTCAGCACTCTGTTCCTTTATCACTACATTGGTGTGTCTGTGGGACGCTTAGCCAAAATTGCAGCACTTACTCCAGCCCTTACTTTGTTATAACAAGATGATTGCAAGACCTTCCAAATGACCTTCATGAATTTTACATATTCTCTTCCAGGTTAAATTTCTTAATACACTACTTCAGGTAGGTTATCATCTTTTTAAAGCCTGCACCAATGCCACAATACTGATAAGAAAAAGCCAAAATTACCTAGACTAAGACTTTTTTTTAAGATTAATATTATCTAAAGATTTTTTATAAATTTTTCCTGTTCGAGTAGTTTTCTGCCTTTTCCCCCTACTCCTTCCCATCACCCCAGCACTCCCCACCTCCCTCCCCTGATTCCACCCCCGCCCCCGACCTTGTTATTGTCCATGTGTCCTTTATAATTGTTCCTGCAAAGCCTTCACACTTTTCCCCTATAATTGCCTCCCTTCTCCCCTCTAGTCACTGTCAGCCTATTCTCAATTTCAGTGTCTTTGGCTGTATTTTGCTTGCTTATTTGTTTTATTGACTAGGTTCCATTTAAAGGTGAGATCACATGTTATCTGTCTTTCATCACCTGGCTTATCTCACTTAGCATAATATTCTCCAGATCCATCCATGCTGTTGCAAAGGGTAGGAGCTCCTTCTTTCTTTCTGCTGCATAGAATCCCACTGTGTAAATGTACCATAGTTTTTTGATCCACTCATTTACTAATGGGCACTTAAGTTGCTTCCAGCACTTGGCTAATGTAAATTGTGCTGCTATGAACATTGGGGTGCATAGGTTCTTTTGGATTGGTGTTTCAGGGTTCTTAGGATATAATCCTAGAAGTGGAATTGCTGGGTCAAAAGGCAGTTCCATTTTTAGTTTTTTGAGGAAATTCCATACTATTTTCCATAGTGGTTTCACTAGTGAGACTTTCCAAAATTTGTCCCAAATCCTTCAGGGTATTTTCATCTCCAAGAACTCCCCAAATGACTTTTGCAGAAATAATCAGTTTACTTGTTACCCTCCGAACATGCCTTTTATATTTCCCACCTTTGCACTGTTCTCACACTTTTCCACCCAACCAGAACATCTTATCCTACAACTCTGTCTAGTCAAATCTTATCCTTTCACTTATTGGAAATCCCATAGTTTTCTAAACTTTCTCCATCCTAAACTACCTCTCATTCCCTTAAGAAATTTTTGATGTAGTCTGCAAGTTCTTAGTTTTTTTAAAATATCAACTATTTTAACATGGTTTAAATTTTCATAATTTAATGCCTTTAGACTTTAATCTCCTTGAAGATAGAAAGCCCATCTTACTCTTTCCCACATTTCCACCGGGCCCAGCACAGTTTGGTGTTTATAGCAGGTACTCAGTAAATATTTGCTAATTTGACTCTACCCTTACGTAATGAATACACTGTGGGAAATGGAAGGAGACCAGATTGCAAAGCACAAACTGTGATCTTCCTTCTTAGGTCCACATTTCATAGAAAATCAGTCAAATTTGGTGGTTGTCTCTTTAAATACAGATCGACAATCTTTTCTGTTGGTATATTTAGATTTAAAACTTCCATTTTACTATAGATTTTCTATTTAACCATATGCTTTATGTTCTTTTCTCTCTCCTTTCTTATTTTCTCTGGTTATCCCATATTCCCAGTCTATTAGTTAAGATACCTTCTTAACTGTTTTATACAGATTAAATTAGCCATTATGTTATGTATCCTTGACTTTTCAAAGTCTAATGTTAGTGGGTACTCTTGCCTTCTTCAATGCAGTCTTAAAGTCTTTAGCTCCATTTACCTCTCATAACAAATTGTATTTTCCAAAAATGTTTCTATATATTTTTTTTATTCTGCATGCTCTTCCAGTATCTTGCCATTCCCCTAGCAAAAGGAGGAGTCTATTTGCCTCCCTCTGCAATGGGCCGATCAGTGTGGCTGCATGAATAAAGAATGCAGCTGATGCGATGCTGCAAGGCTTCTGGAATCAGTAACCCCAGAGGTTAAGTGATACCAAATGCTGGACTTCTCGGAATGTTCATCTCTCCTAGACCTTCACTGCCTTGTGAGTTGTTCTATACCTTCAAGCACTGAGCTTGGTTTATTTAGTATGGTTTTCACTGGCTGGAAGGAGTGAGATGAGCATACAAAGAAAGAAGTGACAATAGAAGTGTAGGATAAAGTCATGTTATGAAGAATATTTGTTTCATGTTGAGGAACTTGGACTTCATCCTACAGGTGAAGAAGAACCCTTGATGAGGTGTAACTTTTAGAGAAATAATTCTGATGTTACTGAAGGGAAATGACTATTACAGTAATGCAGAAGAGGGTTGAAGAGGCCTTACCACATAGAAATAAGGAGGCTATTTGAGAGATGCTAAGAGAGTATATTATTCAAGAAACGATTGCTGACTGAATATAGAAGATGCAAAAGATGACTCTTGAGTTTATGGGGGTTCATTCACCAAATTTGGAACTACACGAGGAAAAAATCTGAAGATGAGTAAAATGTGTTTTCTTCTGGATATGTTGGTTCTGATATGCCTTATGGGGTATAGATAGAGAACTCATTTAAGGACTATACAAAGAAAAAGGAACCAGACACTATGTCAGTAAGAAACAACCAGAGAATAAGAAAACAGAGGCAAGACTCCAATGAAGAAGAAGAGTTTCAAGTAATTCAACAATGTTCAGTCCTACAGAGGAAGTCCTGGGTTGGCCAAAAAGTTCATTTAGTTTTTTCCATACAACGGTTCTAGTAGTGCTTAGTTGTCTCTAACTTCATTTAAAACAATTTTGTTAGATTGTATTGTGACAGCTGCCATTTCAGGGTGCATTTAAAAAGTCTTATCAAAACTGGTGACTTTTTGTGCAGACATCTTAATACTGAAGATGGAAGGAAATATGCAACATCTTCAGTGTATTACGCTTTAGTATTTCAAGAAAGGTAAAAATGCAACTGAAATGCAAGAAAAGATTTGTGCAGTGTATAGAGAAGGTGCTGTGGCTGATCAAACAGGTCAAAAATGGTTTGTGAAGTTTCTCAGTACTACTGACATTTTGGCCAAATAATTCTTTGCTGTCTTATGCATTGGAAGATGATTAGCAGCACCCCTGGCCTCTACCCACTAGAAGCCAATAGCAGGAGATAAACAACATACTCAAAATATCCAAGTCAATAAAGTTATTGGTGAAAATGAAAAGTGTATCTTTTATTTTATGGAAAAAACTAAGCGGACTTTTTGGCCAACCCAATAAGTAAGATGAAGACTGAAAAGTCTTTTCGGTTAATTTGCTTTGAATTGGGCAACTGGATCAACATTGCTATTGAAGCTTCCAAAAATAAGTAGCTACTGGAGAAAATAGTGCAAATGGCTAGAGATAAATGGGCTAACCTATGAAAAAGTGAACAATGAAACTGACTTTTGAAGTCACTGGTCCAGTGCTAGACACTGAGTTGGGAAATAATTTAAGCCCACAGATCTTCCCTAATGGGAAAGATTCCTAGCCAGATAATGTAAACTCTGACACAAAATATTTAATATCTCAGAGAAACAAGACAGAGATCAGTAATTCTAACAAAACACAAAACTATCTCAACCATACCTCTACTCTCCACCTTGCTCCACAATTCCCTCAGGCTACAAAAAATGTAGAGAATATAAAATATTCGGGTCTCAAACTATAGAACTGATTGGAAAACAAACTGGTCCAAGTTACAGTGTGAAGAAAATCAAGTGACATCATTTTTCATAGCATGCACAGCACAGATATCCAGCATGAGCAAGATAAAAAGTAACATCCTAGAAATACTGCATACACACTGTGAAAAAAAAATTAATGAAAGAATAAATGTATAAATAAATTGGAACAAAGTAGGCAAACTACAAAGAACATGACCAGAAGAAAACTCACACAAAAGTAATAAATTTCTATAAACCGCTTCTTAAGGAACTTGATGAAAATTTGAATGTACTAAAGCACAAGCTCAAAAACAAGATGATTTAACAAAAAAGAATCTGTGAGCTCATTAAGCTATAAAAAATGAGCAAACAATATCACTACATAATGAGTTAGAAACAGCAGGAAACAGAAGAGGCAAGGCTGAAATAAAAAATGACTTTATGCCCACTTACTTAGGTGACACCAAATATGAATTTGGATCCAGTCAAAGGAATGCAGAGTACTGGGAATTGCCAGTATTTGAATAAATGTAGAAGAGTATTTTTTTCTCATGAAAAATTACTTTGAAATAGAAATAGGTGTTTGGAGCTAAAATAGTAATGTATTCTGTGGATTACAATAGATACATAAGTAAAATGTAGGAAAACGAAGGACAAGATCAGAGAAATGAAAGTTTTAGTGAAGGGGCATGCTTTCGGCGGACAAATTCCTAGGATGGGTGGCCTCCATTATGCTCTAATCCTGGTGCTCACATCCTTGTGTGATCCCACCCCCGAGTGTGACATGCCTCTGACCAATAGTATATGGCAATGGATGTATGTGATTTTGTGTGATTACGTGATTGCATCATGGAAGATTTCAGAGGCCATTTGCTGGAATCTCCTCCCCTGTTGGGTGTGAGGAAGCAAGTGGCCATGCTGGAGAACCCCACGTGGTAAGAAACTGCTGATGCCCTATTAGTTTCAGAGGGGCAGCCTCTGACCAACAGCTGGTAAAAAAACAAAAACCCTCAGACAAACAAACAAAAAAAACCCAGAGTCTTTTAGTTCTAATTGCAAGAACTAAATGCTTCAAAGAACCACATAAGTGGGCAAGTGCACCTTTTCCCAGTCTGCCGTCCAGATGAGAACTCTGCCCTGGCCGACACCTTGATTATAGTCCGAGCAGGGGTGTCCTGTGGCCCGTGGGCCGCACGCAGCCCAGGATGGCTGTGAATGCGGCCCACACAAAATCGTAAATTTACTTAAAACATTATGAGACTTTGTGATTATGTGTCACAATGTATTTAATGTGTGGCCCAAGACAACTCTTCTTCCAGCAAGGTGCAGAGACGCCAAAAGGTTGGACAAACCTAAGCAAAGGACCCAGGCAGGCTATGCCTCAACTCCTGACCCACAGACGCAGTGAGATAGTAAGCGTGTGTTGCCGTGGGCTTAGACTGTGGTTGCCATGCAGCAACAAAAAGTGAACGTTGATAGAATGTCTATGTTTAAATTTATCATCTTGTGTTTTCTATTTGTCCTTTATGTACTTTATTTCCTTTTTCCTTTTTCTGTGTTCATTTGGATTGATATTATCTTATGTTCCATTTTATCATCTTTTTTGGCTTATTGTTAAATATGTTTATTTGCTTATTTTGCCCTCTTAGGGTCTGCCTTAGAGTTGAAAACTATACATCTTTATCACAGTCTAAATTTAAGTTATACTATACTGCTTCTAGTATAACAACTTTGTAACAGTGTACTTCCATTTCTCCCTGCCCACCTTTGTATTATTGTCATTTATGTTGTTTTACATGTTATAAACCTCGCACTAATTCTTTTTGTTTCAACAGTAAAATATCAAAGAAATTTAAAGAATAAAATAAAATCATGCATTTACCCAGTTACCATTTCAGTGCTTCTTTGTACGCCTGATAATTTTTGACTGGAGGCCAGGCACTTGGAATTTTGTGTTGTGACTACTGGATCTATTTATATTCCTATAAATATTTTTGAGCTTCGTTCTGGGATACATTTAAGTTACTTAGAAACAGTTTGATCCTTTGCCCTCTTGCTTTTAAGATTTGTTTGTCTTCTCCACCACACACTACCATTCTGTGTTCTCTACCCAATTCCAGATCAATCTTGAAATTTTCCACTCTATCTAGTGGGAAATGCTAACCTCTACTCCACTCAGGTAGGTCAGTCTTTGTCTCTCAGCTCTTCAAGTTTCCTCACATGTATGCACTAACCAGCGCACAGGTACTTGAAAGGGACTTACTGAAGATTTCTGGAGTTCTCTCTCTGTGCAGCCGTCCCTTCTCTGGGACCCTGTTCTGTTGTCTTGATCTCCTCAGACTCTCTATTTCCTCACTTCAGTTAGTTCAGTAGGCTCTGCCTGGATTCCCCCACCTTACACAAGATGGGAATGCTCTGGAAGCAGTAAGAAAGGGCTCATCTCATTTGTTTCCTACCTCTTAGGGATCATTGTACCTTTTTGCCTGATATCCGATGTCTTGAAAACCACCATTTCATAGGTGTTGCCTATTTTCAGGTTGTTTCAGTCAGGAAGATATGGTTACTCTGCCTCAGGTGGGTAAAGGAAATTCATGCATCCCATCATGGGAATTGTAGCTCTAATGTTTCATGTCTAAGGGAGCACGGGCTCTCGTGGAACATAGGCCGGCAAATAGGACCCACATGTGTGACAGCGGAATTTCCTGTGGGTAAATCAGGATGGCATATTTCTTAGATTTAAAGCTTGCTCTTGCTGGGACCTCTCTCTCCCTGAATTAAAAGAACTTATGCTAATACATGCCTAGCTTCCTCAGATAAGTGAGTTCAGCCCAAGCCTATTGTCTTTCCATTTGCATATCTATCCTCTTGATGTACTATCTTGGGCGTCTACCACCTAATGTAAATCTACAATCCATGCATAGTTAATGAAGACCATTCAGATGTAAAGTGCCCGAGCCAACAGCAATAAAAAAGCCAGTCAACAAGACCGTTCGGGCCTCTCCAAGATGATACTGGAGGGGACGAGTGGTCCCGGAATTTCTAGTCCAGTGTATTACATGTAAAATTATTTACACGCTGCCATGGCACACGAATCCTGCTGGCCAGAATTCATTACAGGTGGGAACATAGTCTTGATTTATTTCTAATGAAAAAGAAAGGCTGACTCAGAGTTGAACCAAAGGTACACATGGCCCAGCAAGGAGCCCATAAAATCATTCTCAAGAGGCAAGACTATGACCCTAATTAAGCAACTGACAACACAGGCTCAACTTAATTTTAGAATATTAGCAAACAGTGATTGCGATATCCCTCAGGTTCTGGTCTTTTCCATTGAATGTACCCACTGCTATTGCTGTATGCTTCTCTTACTATTCTATGTTTAGTGTCTGCGTGTGTAGTCCAGATAATTTACCTCTGAAGTTCACAGGCCCTCAGACCGAAGCACTTGAAGAGTCTCATCTCCATCTGGACTGATTCAGACATGATCTTTAATCTCAAGCCTCAGCTTAATGTCCTACTGGGATAAGGCTTTTCTGAAGGATTTGAATATACAGGGTCTAGCAGAACTAAGTCCTGCTTGAGTGTGGTTGGTAGGGTAATAATACAGGTATAACAATTTATAGTTTTCATTTGAACATTTCACCTAAAACGTCGTATGGTGTGCTTGAGTGTGACATTGTTACGTTACAGAATTATATGTTTATGACTTTGGAATAAAAGATTTTGTAATAAAAGGGGGGCGTTATTTATGCTAGATCCTGTATTTGTCATGTGGGGGAAGGAGTGTGAATTTGTGGCCAATGGGTAGACTGTGGTGGATTACAGATGGCCACAAAGTATTTGATACTACTTCTATCAAGAGGTAGGGTTATACCCCTCTTCTTTTTTTTTTTTAATTATTTTATTGTTGTTCAATTACAGTTGTCTGCATTTACCCTCCCCCCACCCCACCCCAGGCAAACCAACCTCCCTCCCTTGCTTCCCCCCTCCCCCTTGGTTTCGTCCATGTGTCCTTTATAGCAGTTCCTGAATAGCCTTGTCCCCTTTCTCCCCTTCCCCCTCCCCTCTGGTTACTGCCAGAATGTTCTAAACTTCAATGTCTCTGGTTCTATTTTGTTTCTCTGGTTGTATTTTGCTTGCTTACCTCACAAGCGTCTTGGCTGTGACTGATCTGAATTCCCCAGTAGCTGATCTGGCCTCGGTGCCTTCGCTCCTGAGTCCTCATACAAAAC